>OVAN01016095.1:0-10832 GCA_900406275.1 Anastatica hierochuntica
AAATTTGAAAACAAACTATATTTAAATTTACAGAAAATTGATGATTTTAAATTGGGTTGACTTACAATTTTGATAATGATTAAGTGAAAAGAATATTAGAATATTCTAATATGTTTGTTGNTGTAATTAGAATTATTTTAATTTATTAACTACATTTAATAAAAATTTTAAAATATGTTCACTTTAAAAAATCACACATTAAAAGGTCTATGTCTTTCCTTTTAATAAGATAGATTTGCATACGTATATTCTTTTTTGTTTCATCACTGACATAAAAATACATATTGACGCTAATTTCCTCCATAGATGTTCATGTAATTTATAATCATACAAAAAAAAATCAACTTTACTAGGTAGGCATACCACATGGTTGTGTGTATGATTCAACAAATGAATAAATTGATTTTTGTTAATTATACTCTTTTTTTTGTCATCAGCTTAGTAGTTCCTTGAAAAAGGCATCACCCCGGGTTCGAACCCAGGTAGATGAGCTTGGCCAATAGAGGTGGTAACCACTGTACCACTTGTGCCGCTCTTAGTCCACTGTGTTTGTTAATTATACTATGTATAACAAAACACCAAAATTATAGATCCGAATAACCATAGAACAAATGAAAATTTATTGTTTATTTTTAGAATGAGAAAATCTACATACAATTAAATATGCGCTTATAGTGTCATATGGTATCCTTTTCATTCATTGCTAATTAAACCACCATAGAAAGGAATATCAGTTTGAGGCAACCATGTATCTCCCAAAGTGAAGTTGTAGACCGTGAAGTTCACGGCTTGTGCCAAGTCCATTACATTATACCCTAACCACTTCACTCTTTGATCCGTCTTAGCTCCCGGTCCGAAGTTATCGTACTCGCCGTAATAGATCGTGTCTAGACCAGTTGTACCATTCATCTCCGTCCATCCGGCAGGTTGGACAATGTCACTAATGTATGATTGCATAAAAACTGTCCTTGAATATGGTTTCCATGGCCGTCCTAGGAATGTCATGGTTGATTTTGGGTCAGCTTCAAGATCCGGGGCCGCTTTAATCGTACAATTGATGATAGAGATTCCTGTGTTTTGGTTTGGATCGAGTCTTCCGTGGGCTGTTATTGCATTCTTTTGTTTTGGCAATGGCTTTCTAACGTAGATGTTACAGTTTTGAAATATTGCAGCCGCGTTTCCAAATATGAAGTCGATGGTACCTATAACAAAAATGGAAAGACAAAAAAGGACATATATATAGATTAGTTTTTACTTTTTTGGTTAAACCTAACTACTAATTTCTAGATTTATGAGATTAAGGGATGTATTGATTAAAGTGATTTGCATTAAAATCTGAAATCTCATGTTATTGAAACAAGAATTTTAAAAAGTTTTATAAAATTCATTGTTATTGAAATGACGATTTTAAAATGTATCCTCAAATCCACTGTTATTGGAAATATTTTAAATAATGAATTTTAAGTGATTTAAGGTGTTTTAATTGAATTTATCTGTTAAAAATACAAAGAATCAAATCACAATAAATCACATAGTTTTAAGTGAAATTTCAGAGAATTTCAATAAAAATCACAACTACTTCCCTAATTCATCAAAATCTTCTAAAAACTCATTAAAAATCAAACCCCCCCCTAAATGTACCTTTAAAGTTTTTATTTTCAATAAAAAGTTAATTAGGGTGCAAAAGGTTACCATTAAAAATGTTAGTAAAAATGAATGGAAGAGAAACTAGAGGAATAAAGATGATAGAGAAAAAAAATTATTCCATTTGTTCTTTTCCTTAACAGTAGAGGAGCAAACTTTTAAGATTTTTTAATAAAATCAGTTTTTGTTATAATTAGTGGAATTGTTTTCTACTACTTTCATCTCAAACGGTAATTTTGTAGAGAAATCTCCAATCCCTCTAATTTTATTCCTTTAGTTATGCATCTATTGGCACCTTTAGCGTAACCAAAACTAAGTGGAAACAAAACTTGTATATTACCATATATGTCGCATTCGCGATAGAATTGGCTAAGAGAGTGGACATAGAGAGTGTCTTGGTACCCTTCAAAACTACACCGGTAAAAACTTGATCCTTCTGCATTGTTCCTCAAAGCCACAGCTTGATGTTTCTCAGGACCAGCTGTGTTTCTGAATGTAATATCAACCGCCATGAACCGCTCTCCAACCACAGCTATTAAAATTTTAAACAAGATTATACATCACTTTTCACTAAAAAAATTAGAGGTATTTTTGATGGAATTTTTGATGATATAAATTTCCGAAAAATTTTATGACAAATTTACGAAAGGCAGAGAGGTATTCCGTCTGGAATCCGTCAGAAATTTCTAAATAGGTAAAGAATATTATATATAACTAAATAATTTGGTAAGCAAAAATAACAAATTAAAAATGAGATAAAAAAAAACACTAACCAAAGCTTGAGCAATTATACGTAGTCCAACCATCAACAACGTTGTGGTTGCCGGTAATAATTGTCTTATTGATTCCATCTCCAATAAGCATAATGTTCTTTTTGTTGATAGGAACAACAATATATTCTTCATAGACACCTTCTCTTGCGTAAATAACAAAGTAACCATTCTCTGGTCTAGTGTTATTAGGTGCGGCTGCAATAGCTTCGGTGATGGTTGTGAAATTGTCCGATTTGTATGGACCAACGATCACAGCTTGGCTCACGAGGATGGAGCCACCTCTTGTCTCTCCTAACTCTCCCAAGTTTCGGCTAGCTTTACGACAATCTTCTTCCTTCTCGCATGTTTTACGTAAACCCTATGCATCAAAGAATGTTCATTGGTTTGTGCATGTTTTTGGAAATTAATAAATGTTACACAAAATGACGGTGGAAATTTTTGTGATGAGAGAATCCACGTGAAGACAGTTGGATGCAAATAGAGAATCTTATTAAATTTTTTTATAGAAAAAAAGTCAAATGTGGGACACTTTATATCATTGTTGATGAAAATGTATGTAAGCCATGTGACATTTACTATCTTACACGTATAGTTCACACACAACAAGAACGCACATCCATTAATGACTCGATCTATATTTATGAAAACATTTAGTTATGTTCGTGTATTAAATCAATCCGTGCGTCCTAACCATGTAATTTAGAGCCGTATATAAACATACTCCCACTATTTCAAAATAAGTGATGTTTAAAGTTGCTCACACCGATTAAAAATTCACTAATTTTTGTTTAGTTTATCTTTTTTTCTATAAAATAACATTAACTACAACTAATTCAACCAATAGAAAATCAACCTGCAAAATACTATTCTCTCCGTCTCTCAAAAAGTGTCGTTTTGAGGTTTTAATTTTGTTTCACAAAAAGTGTCGTTTTACATTTTCGATACAAATTTATAAGCGAAATTTCGGTTTTAACCTCACTATTTTAATGTATTAATTGGAGAGAGAATTATTTTTAAAGTATTAATGAATGGTATGTAAGACTTTTTAAAAAAATTCTTAATATGCGTGAAAAAATGTCAGAATGACACTTTTTGCAAAACAGAAGGAGTAATAGTTACAAACATCAAATAACATTTAATTTTTGCACCGAAACTTGAAAACGTCACTTATAATGAAACGAAAAAATCTATCTAAAACATCACTTAAAATGAAACAAAGGGAGCAATATCAGTCCTGCTAAACAAGATGCTTATTGATTATAGTCCTTCAGTTTCGAAATGAAATTTTTTTTACAAGTTTTATTTTGTTCAAAAATAATATGCATTGATTATAGTATGATCAATGATATTTTGTCTATCATTTTAGGATCTAATATGCGTCTTTTTATTTCAAACATCCTATATTTTTAATCAGAAGAATAATGGAAAGGTTTATCATAAGTGAGAAGTCTATGATTTAGTATTCTCCTTATTTTCTGTAATTTTTTTAACCATTATATTCTCTCCGTTTATACAAAATGTTGTTTTAAAGTTTTAATTTTGTTTCAGAAAGATTGTCGTTTGTTTTAATGTATTAATTGGAGAAAAATTTTATATTGTTGTAACCAAACAAATAAATTATAAAGAAAAAGCAAATAACACATTTAATTACCTTAATTAAATTCTCGAGAGGCTCACGATACGTTGAGTTTCCACCACCAATAATCTTCCCTTTAGAGGCTTTATACCTTTTCAAGTTACGGTTAAGCGCGTGGCTCACAAGCCCCAACGAGATACCATAAAGGCGCGTGAGATTCCCCATCGGAGATCCAAAAGCGGCGGCGAAGCCACTCTTCGCCTCCGCGAGTTCATCAAGACAAGTCTGTTGATTCGTAACGACACCACTTAGAAGACTGTTAACACGCTCCACGAGCGCTGACGTCATTACATCGGCCATTTTGAGTTCCGTCGTGACGGTTTCGAGGTAGTTCACACTAAGCTCAGCTAACTCGCCGCAGTCAGCCAACGCGGCGATTTCCTCCGCGGTGGCGGAGCCGGGTTTGCTTCTCACGCGAGTAACGTATCCGTTGATGGCTTT
Organism: Anastatica hierochuntica; assembly: GCA_900406275.1. Taxonomy (NCBI): domain Eukaryota; kingdom Viridiplantae; phylum Streptophyta; class Magnoliopsida; order Brassicales; family Brassicaceae; genus Anastatica; species Anastatica hierochuntica. The sequence continues at coordinate 4,495 of OVAN01016095.1, forward strand.
TGAGAGACGGCTCGCTTGCTTGAGGCATTGCTTGAGTGTGAATTTGCCGTAACGGTAAGGATCTGACGGTGAGGATTTAAAAGCGGAGAGGATCGTACGGCATAGTTTAGGGTATGGAGTTGACTTACAAGCGAGAGAAGCCGAAGCCGACTGTGAGTCTGATGGAGACAAAGAAGGTGGTTGTGTGGGAGACAGAGAAGGTGACTTTGTCTCCCACTGAGAAGGTGGTTGCGTCGGAGACAAAGAAGATGGTTGTGTGGGAGACAGAGAAGGTGACTCTGTCTCCCACTGAGAAGGTGGTTGTGTCGAAGACAAAGAAGGTGGTTGTGTGGGAGACAGAGAAGGTGACTCTGTCTCCCACTGGGAAGGTGGTTGCGTCAGAGACTGAGAAGGTGATTGTGCCGGAGGTGCAGAAGGTGGTCGTGTTGGAGGATCAAAATGTGACTGAGAAGGCGGTTCCGAGATGGACTGTGACGAGATAAGCAAAGGCCATGAGAGGAAAATAGAAGAGAGGAGGAAGAAAAAGAGAGAAGATGAAGAGAAGTGTAATGTCTCCATAATTTTTTTTTTGTAATGAAAATGTAATTTGTTTTTTTTTGTGTGAATCTTTTTACTATATTTATAGGCTAAGACGTGGAAGTGGTGATGTATTTAATATTAGATGCATGGGTTCGAGAAACACCTAATTATGTAATGCATGTTGGTCTATTAATATTAGCTGTATAATTTTCGTTTTGGTCAAATTTGTAAATTTTGCTTTTTGGTGGTCCACCGTCATAATGTTCAAAATTGGGTTGACTTGGTTAGAAGCGGTTTAATCATGTGATTTATCCGAGAAATTAGGTATTTAACGAATTTGTTACGCCAAATTGATACTGTTAAAAATTAACATAAATTAGACATGCGCAACATCTCGAGACTAAAACTAAATTTAAATACGGTTTTAAAGTTTATTTAAGTTGCGTTGACTTGGTTACAAGAGTTTCGTATGTATGACTTGGTTACTAGAGTTTCGTATGTATGATTTTGACAGTAAGTTTGCATGTGCAGTGTTAGAGAGACTTTAGAGAAGTCAAGACGGTGAAGCCTAAAACAAACAAGTCGTTGCTTGGTTACACTATACACACTTAACAGTCGTGGTCTAATAACAAATGGGTCAGTAGTTGCACTATCTCTGCTGCTATCTCACGAAATCAGGGTTCGAACCATGCATTTGTCTCTAGTGAAAGGAACTATTTGCCATTACACTACAGACGACAAAAAAAAAAGCTATGGTCCAATTATAAATATACCAAACTACTTTTTGATTCAATTCGGCCAACACATTATGTACTAACCAGATAAACTGAACCAAAACACAAATTTGCGCTAAGCTCGGTGTCGTACCATCAGAATGAACAATGTAAAGAACATGGTTGCACTCCTTAAATTCATCAAAATCTTTGGAAATGTTCCAAAGAGTACCATATATTACTTGTCCAGAGATAACATTCCCTCCGTCAACAGAAGGATAAAAGATCCTCTAAGATTTAAGAATCAAAAATACATTTAGCCAACTCATGCAACGACCAAAAGGCAATTGAAGTTACAAAATAGACCCCAAGTTGGTGGCAGAAATCAACATCTCATGAACAATATCACCCGCAAACGATGTTGAGAGGGAAAACAAAGCAAACTGATCATGATACGAACTGACGGCAAGAAACAGACCACTGCAACATGCATTAAAAGAGTCGATATTACTCATTGCTATTCAAGATACAAAAAGTAGTATGCTCAGACATAAAGGCATGACTTAGACACATGAACGTTTGTTAAGATTCTAACTCACAACTTACAAAAATCTAAGCTTTTTGAGGTAAAGACAGAGCTGAGTTATAAAGATCGTAACTTTATGAAGATCCAAGCCAGAAGGAAGCTAAAGGAGTAAACTTTATATGTTTTCGGCCATGGAACAACAGAAGAACGAAACCACTAAAGAGAAAAGAGACAGCTTAAGTAGAAAGGAGATAACTTTGTATTCTTTGCTTACACCCTTGTAAAATCTTAGAGAAATGACAGATCTTTATTTATGAGACAAGATGATTACAAAGATGAAAACCAGAGTATCCCCACATCAAACTTTCGCACTGCCTACTTGAGGATCACACTCTCTTTGCAATCAGATTTTAAGAACCTGCCCAATATAACTTAAGCTATCTTAAACCCAGAAAATGCATAAACGTAAAAGTAGTCTTTGAAGTTTAAATAAGAAATGTCGCTTCTAAGCAAAGGTATGAACGACTTCTTCTTCTTCTCTTAAGTGTCTTTTGAGGCCTTGTGAGATCAACTCCGAGACCCATATCTTCTTTGACCCAAACTATCTCTTTTGTTTCGATTCTTCTTGGTAACTTGTCTCTGTTTCAGAGTTATACCACTCCTCTGTTTCCAGCAATGGTTTTTGCTTTTTTTGTCGAAAGTAGACCCTATGGAACGTATCAACGATCCAGCCAATTCTTATAGAAAATCCAAGAGTGAGTACTTACTTGGGCAATGGGTTTTCGCCAAAGTATATAACTAGTAGTAAATACTGTAGGTAGTATCCAAATTCATCAACAGAATTATAGAAGTAATATATTCATGGTCTATAGAAACTAGCATGAAAACTTTTCCTGGAATCTAAAGTGAGCAATGAATCTATAGAAACATGTGCATATTTCATTGCTAAATGAGAGGTTTCAAGAGTTCGAAAGAAGAGCCAAAAGGTCAAATACTTACCTGCAAACTAAATCACTCTGAGGTATGGCAAATAGAGACCACAGTTTCTGTAAATTACCCTTTTAAACATATTGTTAAAATCAGGATCCAAAACAGACCAGTTACTTATTGTCTTACATTGAAACAGCAACAAACTAAAATGAAAACATGAAACTACTTTTTTGTTTTGCCCATGAGTTCCTCCATTGTTCTGAACCATTCGTCTTCCATAGATGTCCACAGGATACGGCGATACTCAGTGAGCCGGATCAGTTCAACAGCGATGTAAGAGCTATATCCAAGCCCTCCCCATATCAAAGGGTTCTTCACTACCAAAGCGAATGCCTCTTTGGTGACACGAAGAAGCTGTGAATCAGGCATCCTTCCTGTTTGCGTTTGACAAGAAAAACAAAAACAAAAACAAAATCAATGGTAGAAGAACATGAAGTATCAATCGTTGATATACAAAATCAGAAAAAGGAAGAATCAATCAGACACGTACAGGAAAATTGATGAGAGCGAGCGACGATGATTTTTGCCTTCTGCAATATCAAACCCTTAATATTCGCCCCTTCTCCAATTTCTTTTAACTCCGAAAACTTGATTAATACAAAACCAATGAAAGTTCTAATATTTATAAACCCAACCATTTAATTTGGGTCACCTTACTCGGATCTAGGGCTGGACAAATAATCTGGATCCGAAAACCCAATTCGAATCCGAGTAGAATCCGAGTAAGAATAAGACGGAACCGGACTGATCCGAATCCGAGCGAAAACCCGAACGGATCCTAAATTAAAATTTTTTCGGTTACTCGGACCGAACCAGAAACCAAACGGGTACTCAAATACCTGAAATATATATACGTTTTTCATATTTTTAATGATTTATATATATATAAATTCGTATTTTCTTATTTTATTTTAAAATAATTTCAAGTAATTCGGTTTTTGGGTCTTTTCGGGTATTTTTCAGATTTCGGATCAAATTCGGTTTCTTTTAAAATTTTGGAAACCGATCCGTACCGACCCGGATCCGAACTACCCGAAACCGAGCGTAACCGACCCAAATCCGATTCGAGGAACGGAATGCCCAACCCTATCCGGATCCATGATATATACGCACGAACCGATTAACTATAACAACCAATTTGAAAATATCACAAACCAAGTTGTTAAATTTGAGGTTGATAATAGAAACGCTGTTGTTGTCGGTCGACGTGATGTGTTGGGGAGACTTTAGACTAGTCGTGATGGTGAAGCCTAAAACAAGTCAGTCACTCAGTTACACAATTCACACTTACAAGTTATGGTCACACAAGCATCTTCTGATTCATTGTGTAACCAAAACCCAATACCAAATTAAAATTCTATCTACTTGGTTTCAATTCCGCGCGATGTGGTTCCTACTACACAAACGTAAAACAATCTAAAATGGTTTAAAGGAAGAATGCGAATACAACCAAACCCTCTTCACGTGGACTTCAAGATCAAGCATGAAGAATGGATGCTGAGTCTTTGAGTTCACGCCCATGAACCCTGAAGCGGTAGATGCAAGTGTGTGATGAGCTTCCATGGTTGGATGTGAAGTCTAGCCTAACTGTGTTGACAAGTCCTGAGCCAGTGGAATCTGCAATGTTGAATGTCTGTGCGTTGGATCTATCTAAGTCGTAACTGAACTCTGTAAGAAGGAGCATTTTCTCACTCTCCGTATCTCTGTCTTCTAACCATCCTGATACACGGCAATCTTTTGGGGCGCTCGATCTGTCATAAGCTACAGCCTGTTTTTTAGTGCATAACCATAAGATCAGTATCAGCTTTTAGCCATCAGAAGAACTAAATGATCAGACACATGCTTAACAGGATGGACAATGATGGAAAGCAATGCGAGACCATAAACTTAAACTCTGTAACCGTAAGGACTATCCGGTGATTGAAACTTTCTTCCTACTGTCTATGAAGATATTCCAAATCAAAGTAAAAGAAAACATAGAGAATAAATTCAAGGAAATTGCTAAAGCTAGAGATCTCTACAGGAGAGTTTATGATAAAAAAACTACTCCTTGATGATGGAAACAGATACTTGTTAATCAAAACCTAAATGCTCCTCACTGCATGCATTCACAGCTACTAACCTCAAATGAACGAACAAATTTACAAAACATTTCATAGAGACAACCCTTTTCGACAGCTGATACTTAAATCATATAAATCGATCACTCTGCAAAAGTATAGTAGTATTACCTTCGAGACATGTTCCAAGGTGACAGCCTCTGGTTTTATCGGTGCTCGTAGCCTGACTTGAACATAACCATTACTTCCTTTCAGAGGAAAACACTGTCCAGGCTCCCCAAAACTCGGGGTTAACATCTTAACCGCTTTGCTATGCACCCGTCTCCTGCTTGTCCCAAACCAATTCCCCTCATTTCCAACAAGATACGGATCCGAATGCCCCACTACAAAAGCCCCACCAGATGCTAACGCATAATCTACTCGACCAAGACCATCTGCAGCATGCTTTTCAATCTCTTTCTCCACTATATCACGAGCATAAGCCCTCAATTCATCAATGCTAATATCGCTAACCGAAGAATCATGGACCTTACCCTTCTTCAATTCCTCGTAAACCCTCTCTAATTCCTCTCTAGACACCAAAGGTTTCGCATTGAACTCATCAACGTAAGCCTGTAGTGTCTCTGTCCTAGACTCTAACTTCTTCATCTCACTATGTATCGCAGAAGATGTCGAATCGATTGTCTGCCTCAATGCTCTCGTTTCGCTTTCCATCTTCTTATCGAGAAACTCAACTTGGACCTGCATCATCTTCGTCGTCGTCTTCACCAAACCATCCACAGCCGAAATCCGATTCTCCAATTCTGAAAGCACCATCTCCGTTTCTATAGGGAAATTCGAAGAAGACGATAGAGGTGAATCCTTCAGAACTACTTTCCTTATCAACTGAATCAACCCAAAGAGTAAGAGAAGAGCCCCAAGCTGCTTCGCGAATATCCTAACCACTCTCTTCCACTGCGTTTTCTCCGTCTTACTCCCCTGAACCTTCCGCGTTCGCCGCGTAGTGGTCGTATTAGTCCCATTCGCGGTGGATCCCGACTTCCTCGTCACAGGACCAACGTCGTAACTGTTAGATCTCTCAGCGGCAACATCGGCGCGAATCAGATCCCGGCTCGTACCGGCGGATTCTCCGGTAACCGCATTAGCATGCGATTCGCTCGGCGGGAAATCAAAAGTAGATTTCTTCTCACCGGAAAAAACCGGCGTCCGTCTAACGGCGGCCGTCGGATTAGCGGTGATAGACACTGTTGATGCCGACATGATTACACTACAGAATTCGAAAAATTGTTTCCTAAAATACTTTCTTCTTTAGGAATTAAACCCTAATTTTGACTAGAGAGAAAAATTTGGGGGAAATTTGAAATGGTAGAAGAAGAGTGAGAAGGATATGGATAATATAAAACGGCACAAGTTCTTTTAAAACGCTAAAATAAAAAAAATAGCGGTAACATATACTAATTTGTCACTTCTCTATTTTATTTGGGGTGATTTCAAAAATAACCTACAAATTGTGGTCAATTGCAAATATAA
>OVAN01016096.1:0-10832 GCA_900406275.1 Anastatica hierochuntica
AGAGTTGTAGCAACAAGAAGAACCCCTTTGTATTTATTTTTCAGAAAAGTTATATCAACAACAATCACTCTACGAATGGTATTATAGAATCCTCTAACTGATTGTCCAAATGACAGAAATAGATACTTGAATCTCTCATCATCAGTTTCATAGTGAGTATGCGTACCAGGATTAGCTTCTTTGATCATATGCAAATATGAAGGGATTTTACCATAATTTTTGTCCGGTATACCTCTAATGGATGCAATTGCAAATTCCCGAGCTTCCCAAGCGTGCGAATAATTGATCTCACAACCATACTCTGATCGCATAAACTGAATAATATCATTCGCTTTTGGGCCTTCATTGTTACCCTCATATTGATGCTTAATCAGATTCCCAATGGTTTTTGCAAAAGCTGTTTTTCCGAAGTTGGTTTTACTCAAAGAAGCACATGTATGTCTTGCCACACACTTATTGATCATGAAGTATGTAGACTCATCCAGACATTCGACACACAAACTCCAATTGCATAAACTATCCTTACATCGAATATACCACCATTTTTTGTGGATTTATGAACGCTATAATCAAAATTATTCTTCATTGCACAAGTTTCAATCGTGGCCTTCAAAACACCTTTATCTGTGAGAATTTGATCTTTTTGACCAAATCAACTACCAAACGACCTTCTTTTTCACTATCTCCATTGGCTTCACCGCACCAATTATCATCAAATATGTTTTTCTTCCTTTTCTCACAAGATTCTTGTGATGGTTTCACAAAGGGTGGACGATTTAATTCACGAAACTCGTCATCCTCAACATAATTTGAATCAAACGGCTCCTTATTCAAATCAATGTTTACTCGATCCTTTTGATTAGTACCAGAGAACGTGACACACAAGCATGTAGACAATCCCTTCTTCACACACCCCACGAAATTAGATACTTGTCTATCATTGCTCAATATAATAGGAGGATTCCCTCCTTGATTCACCATCTCATAGCTGAACTCGGCATTAACAACATTAGGATCCATTCCATAGTCCTCACAAACCATAATCTTCAATTGTTCCAACAAAGTAGTAGTTTCAAAAGTCACCATTCGACCACGCCTTTCTTTGTCAATCATGAAACTCCATTGATCACTAATACTAGATATCCATTCACCAGATTTAACATAGATTAGAACCATGTTATGAAGATTATGAAGAAACTGTTGAAGAAACTCGACTCTGTGTTTATCACGATGAAAACGTGATAGCAGAGAAAAAAAATAGAAATTTACTCTAAATTAAATTGTGGTAAATTGTTAGAGAATATTTAGGATATTCAGGTATATTAGATTTAGGAAATTTAAACATAAATTTAGGAAATTACATAAAATATCCGAAATTTAAATTAAGGAAACTTGCAATTTTCTCGATTTTTAGGTAGAATTTATGTACTACGAAAAGTAGAACAATGACTAACGGGTAGAAAATATATTCTGTATAAGGCGTCACATTTTGTAATAGTCAGAATATGTAATAAACAACAAGGTAGAACAAAGAGTTACATATAGAATATATATTCTAGCCGAAGATAAACCAACGATATATGGCTAGAATAAAGTCAAACGTATTCTACCAAATCCAGAACATTGAATGAGAACTAGATTACGTGATATACCAATGGTAGATCACAGTATAATATTTAGAATACGAATTCTAAACTAACCAGATGGCTAGAATACGTATTCAGTGCTTAGCTAATATATTAAATAAAAAATTATTCAATTATTTATTTATTTTTTTTTAAAAATGTAGTTTTACTTTAATTTCTAATAGTTTGCATATTTTTTCAAATTTTTTAAAATTTATTTACTATATTTTTCATAACATAAAGATAAGACTTGTCAAAACTGACTAAAATTTTAAAAAATCCTATTTGATCCAAAAAAAAAATTCAAAGAGTTCCATTTTGCCAATTTTCCAAAAAAAAAAACGCCTTCATCTCGATTCGTCTGTTGGAATCCACATGGGGAAGTAGAAGCTGAAACTAAAATGTCGGCGTTCGAGTATCCGAGGCTTTCCCGTTCAGATATTATAACGGTGCTTACGGAGGCTAATATCGCCACTATTACGGATGCCCATCTCAGGAACCCTACTCCCGACTTCGTCTCCGATCTGTACACCAGGCTTCTTATCTATCTTGACGTCATCAACGAGTGAGTATCGTTTCTTTAAAAAACCCTAGTTTTTCCAATTTGGGGGAACTTTGAATTTCTCATCTGATGATGTTTTGAATCCACGGCAGAGATGAGAAAGGTCAAGTTGATTTTGAGGCTCTTGAGCTATTGGACAACCCAGATCATCATGTCACCTCATTGCCTGCAATGAATCTGTATTGCAAAGTAAAAATTTTGCTAAATGCGGTGGGTTGTCCACTAAACATGAATTTCAAGGATCTGCTACGCCCAGAACCCTCCCGAACTGAGTTTTTCATCAGCGCACTTTTGAACTTTGGTCTACACAGGTATGTCCTTGTGCCTCTACATCTTTTTCTTACCGCTGCAAATTTACATCTTCTGTCCTGTACTAGAGATTCAAAAATGGATCTTATAAGACCAAAGGCGGAAGAGTTGACTATCCTTGATGAGCAGAGGAAGCAGTGGGAGGCAAAGATTTCCCAGGTAATGCAAGAAACATGACTCCCCTAGATTACTCAATTTTCTTCCCTTTTTAACCCTTAAGGCTATATCCATGCAGCTGAATGCAGAGATTGCAGAATATTATGAATCCTGCGAAAGGGATTTACCTTTCGTGCATGAGCTCGACAAGGATATTGAAGAACTTAGACAGACAATTACAGGACTGAATAACCAGCAGCTGTCACTGCGAACTACCTTCAAAGAAATGAAAGAGAAGAGTACACAAATGGATAGCAAGGTACAAAACCGCATCAAAAGAGCTCTTTCCTCGAATGAAACTGGGTTATGTGATTTGAGCTGATTGTTGGCTTATAAACATATCACCTTTATTGCTTATGTGTGTTTCCCTCTACAGATATCTAAAGCAGAGTTTGACCTTGTGCAAACCGTCCAAGAAAATGCAAACCTCCGCTCACAAATTGTTCAATCCCCAGACAAATTGCAGGTGTTCATACTAGTACCAGTTCTAAGAGAAAACTTTGTGTATACAACACTTGTTCAAACGTTTGTTGTGGAGACAGGGGGCTTTAGAAGAGAAGAAGCTACTGCTTGGGGAAACAAAGAAAGCTGAACGATCAGCTATGGAAAATTTCCAGGAAAAGGCTGCTATTCTGGAGGTTTATGAAAAGGTATAATGAAAAACTTCGATGGATGAATGTTGGAAACTTCCAAGTCTTGGTTAGAGAGAGAGGGTTTCAACAACACCATTATTCTACCATATTTGGTGTTTATTGCTCTAGCCTGCTGTGACTTTCATTCATACTCCACCAAATTCTGTCCAGGAGCTTAACTTCATTTTTCTTTAGTATATAGTGGATGAGAGTGAATCCAATCTGGACACTATTCAGATTGCGACCTTATTATATGCTTGCTAATTCATTTTGTGTAGTCTTATATCAGTTTTATGATTTTTTAACATGAACTTAATAGGTGTATCACCAACGTTTTGCATTATCACAGTGGTAAAAAAAATTCATTCTATTTATGAATGTGTCTTGCAGGCTTTCAAGAAAATGTCAAAGTCATCTGCGCAACTGCGACTAATCAACGAGCAGGTGACCCGTGAAAAAAATAATCCTTTTCCTCTTCCATTGCTTATAGATTGTGAACCATTCATTGCATATGTAACATGTGGCAAGACAAAGACCCTTCCAATTTATCTAGCATGTGGATTTAACTTTATTTCGTATGTGTGTTTGATGATGTTACAGGCAACCAATGTGAAAGCAATTGAGAAAGAAATAAAGGCTAAGAAAGCTAAGCTGATTGACGATGAGGCAGCGTACAAATCACTCGAGGCAAAAGTGGTTGAGCAGGAAAGAATAGGCAAGTCGTGGATTATTTCTTCCCTTTTTGGGTATTGTTTCTCAATTTGTTTTTGTTATAGAGAGTGTAATTTTTTCTTCTTTCATCAGCGGAACAGCTGCAAGAGACATTGAAGCAAGTAGAGAAAGAAAAAGGTGTCATGTTTGGTGATTGGATGAAACAATTTAATGAAATAAAAGTGGAGGTTGAATCCAAAAGGGGAGAACTTGAAGCCAGGCAAACTGATGTTGAATCAGTAATAGCTATGGTAACACTCCCTTGCTTTTATATATCAGACTTGAAGTAACAGGTATGGTAAAACTTGTCACTACTATAAGTTTTCTTTGTTTGTATATCAACAGGCCGATGCCAATACTGCAAAGACTAATCAGGTGAAACAGTCGGGAGAAGCTAAAGTGAAACGACTAGCTGCGATATATGAAGAGATTGTCAAGCAGGTTTCATTTATTTCTGTTATTCTCACCCGTAGTACATGCTGCATCACTATAAAATCACTCGAATCGCCCTGTAAAAAAATAAGGCATATCAGAATAACTGTTATATAGAAAAAATCAAGAAAATGTATGTCTACCATGAAAACAAAAGCTCTCTGATGCAACAAAATAAGAGACTTCAAAGTGGGAAACCAATATAGATTTGCTGTAAGACATTTATCTATCGAGCCTTGTCTTTGATGTTTGCAGTTCCATGAATACAAGGTGTCGTTCGACGAGTTTCTGCCAAGCGTCTAAAGAAGAAGGCAGGTCCGATCGAGCTAAGTGAACCTAGGGAGAGATTGTAATTCCTGAGAAAGTTTTAAATCAGCGAAAACTTTGTTACCTTGCTGAGGATTCGGTTGATTGCTTTTGTAGTACTGAAACTCGAGCGAATGCTTTGTAACGAAACAATTTATCCCTTGTTATTTCTGTAAATGCTAGTAGTTTTAGATTGCTCTGTTGATTGTCGTAGGGTTACGTTCTGAACTTTGCTTGAACTGAAGGTGACAATTCGATATCCTTTGCCTGTTTCAATAGTAAGATTCGAAGCGGAATGTGATTTGGATTGAATAAAAGTTTTTTTTTTTTGTACTTATAACGCCATGATCCGATCTTCAAGTCAGTATGCAAATATATTGTCACGCTTATGCACGAGGTACTTAATTTGTATCCGACCATCTTAGCTCCCTTCTCGTCCACCTGACCTCCGATGTGTCTACCAGTTGTTGAGCTACGACCAGATGGTACTACTGAGTATGCAAATACTTCTTCGCCTTGCTTGAACCACCTCTTGTAGCCACTCCGCTTGATTTTTTTTCACTTCTACCCTAAACCTTCACCTAACGGTTCATGTAAATCTGTTAACAGGAAAAGGTGATGTGACACTTAAATAATTTTACTTTAATCAATTTAATCACTATTTTACTAATTATTTAATAAATTTGAAATAATTGATTAAAAATTCAAAAAATAGAAATATAAGAATTTTTTATAAAATTACGAAATAAGTTTAAAAAATAATTTTTTTTTTAAAACATTAGAATAACTAAGAAAAAAATTAAGCTAATAAAAAGGAAAATTTATAAGATTGGAAAATCAATTACATTGGAAATTAGAGAGAAAACAAAACAAAGTTTTTTACCTGCTATCACTTGATGTGTTTTCAGTGGAATCAAAGAAACTGATAATGCAATTCTTGAGACAAAAAAAGATTTGTAACTTCAATATTTTTTTGAAAGTTCCAAACTTTTTCCAGCTAAAAATCTTTCTTTTTTTGTTTCCCGTTAGGAATAGTAGAAAGCAACGAGGAGATACGACAAAGTATCTGTTAAACTAAGCTTGAATATAACTTGAGCAACAAGTAACTTAAACCGAGTTATGGTTTGATAAAAAGGAAGACACTAAACCGAATTATGGTTTAGTTAGGAGACAATTACTAGAGTTTAGGAGTTATCTAAAAAGTATCTTCTCCTTATTCGATTAGGAGACTTGTATTCCTTTAAATAGGATCGATTGGTTTGTTGTTTAGGTTAAGAGAGAAGTTTGTGGTTTTGAGCTTTTGAGAGATTGTGTGAGCTTAAGGTTTTTGAGTTATATTTCCTTAATAATTCAATAAGAGAGTAATTCTTATTATGCTTTTACACACACATCAATCTTTTGTTTTCTAGATTTGGTATCAGAGCTCTGTTTTTAGATCATGAGAGATACCACTCTGGTGTCTTCTTCGTCAGAACCTACAACATCGAAAACAAAAGAGAGTGGATCTTCCTCCTCATCGATTAAATGTCCTTTGTTGAACACAACAAATTACATTGTTTGGGCCATAAAGATGAAAGTATTTCTCAAGGTACACAAAGTTTGGGAAGTAATTGAAGAGAAGGATGATGCTAACGATAAGAATGATCTCGCCATGGCTCTAATCTTCCAATCCATACCCGAGACCCTCGTATTGCAGGTTGGAGAACTGGACTATGCAAAACAAGTCTGGGAAGCGATTAAGTCACAGCATATGGGCGCAGAACGAGTAAGAGAAGCTCGTTTACAGACTCTCATGGCTAAATTCGATCGTTTAATAATGAGGGATGATGAAACATTTGATGAGTTTTCAGGGAAAATCTCTGAGATAGCATCGTCTTCTGCGTTGGGAGAGGATATAAATGAACCAAGACTTGTTAAAAAAATACTTGAAGAGCAAGAGACATAATCAGACGGTTAAAGACGTACGAAGAAAGAATCAATGAAGATGATGATTGTGAGGGCTAAATCTCACACTTAGATTTTTAGGAGGATTAGGATGAGGAAAAGTTGCGTGGGAGAATCCCGTTAGATCTTTAGATGAATCAAAGTATTTGTACTAAGGTTTTTCGTTAATAATGGAGTTTAGAAAATGAATAAAAAATACAGCTAGATTAAGGTACAAGAATCAAGAAAGGTATTGCTAGATTTTCTAATTGTTGTGTTCAAGGATCGAGTTCCAGAAGAAGCTTCACTCTTCTCCCCCTGTTGGTAGAGGTTGGGGGGGCTGATGCAACAACATCAATGGATTTGGCGGCAACATCAAGCTCTCAATAAGATTGGCGTTACTTGGTTAACAAGTTATTTATTTTAATTAGATTTTAAGGCTTTATTTGTTAGTTAGATAAAGATGGCTTTGGTTTTATTAATTGTTAGGATAATGATGAGATTTTATAAGTCAAATAGGATTAGGAATTCCTTTTAGAAACTCTATTTAAAGAGTCGATAAGTATTGTAAAACATTATCTTGGATTTTGAATTAATAAAGAGAAAGCTTTTCTCTTCTTGTGCAAGACTTGATTAATTTCGTCTTCTGCAAGTTCCGGTCTCGAATGAGTTTAACAACTCCATCGATTGAGCGGAGTAGGTCTCAAAGAAGGATTATCTCTCTCTTTGATCGAGCTACGTCAAATTCAAAACTCACGCTGCGCTAGGAGCCGAAGGAGCTTTTTAAGACATGCGGATCGGGAGATACCCCAGAGAATCTTCCAGAAGGCTGGTTTTGTATGCATGAAAAACACATCACCAAGTGCCACATGAGATTTCCCCTTCCATCTTTGTTCTTAGACCTTTTAGATCATTATCATCTTGCTCTTCCCCAGGTTTGCTCTTCAGTTATCCGTCTAGTTCACGACTTTATTACCAAGGCCAAGGAGGAAGCTATCAACCTTACTTTTTATCACTTGATGAGCCTTTACATGATCAAGGAGAGCCCTCCGATCAAAGGAGTAGGGGCACTTACTACCTTCCTGCTCGTCCAGGTCGTAGTGTCTTTGATTTCTCCTCGAATGATGAATATTGGAGGAAGAAATTCTTCTATGTTAAGATTGATCCGACCACGATTCTGATTGGTCAAAACCTCAAGAACTCACGGTATTGCATTACTGGTTAGGGGCCCTGTAGGAGAATCCCTTTCATCGTTCTTAAGATCCGATTACTGATTGTTTTTTGTTGATAATGTAGGCATCTTTGATCCTCCGAAGATTTCTGATAAGTTAGCTAGAGCTTTGGTTCAAAAGCTGAAGCAGAGTCCAACTCATTGGATTGCGTACCCAACTTCAAGGATCGATAGTGTCGGGTTTCCGGAGAAATATCAAGCTCAGTTTCCTAATCCAGTTCTCGTTGATCAACTTGAAGGTAACATGTTTCTACTTGAATTTCTTGTATTAGACTTGGGAAACCTAAGATTGGTGATTGTTGATTGTTGAGGTTCTTTTTCTTTCTTAATAGTTTCTGACGATAACAACGTAGTCTCAGTCTCAACTGAAGGTAGTACGTCTGAGACTGAAAAGAAGCAAAATATGCCTCTTCAAACATATTTTTGTTTAAAAGGCAAGTAGGTCAAGTCCGCAAGTGGTTCTCAGTCTCGTGGACGTGAGAAGGTTCAGGCTGGCTCTTTCATAAGCTCTCTCCGAGAGGTCCTTGATGACGAGACCTCAAATGTCGTGAAATGAGTTATTCCGCTTTTCATTGTCCCTGAAACCTCAAAAGGTCAAGAGAAGGTCGCGAACCCTGTGTGTCGAGAAATGGACATGAGCCCTCCCCAGGTCAAGGGACTGTCAAGAGCTGGAGAATCCCCCAAGCAGGAGGCCTAGACCTGATCAAGGAGAGAGGACGTCGAGGTCTTCATCCTCATCATCCAGAGGAGGTACAATTTTCTGGACCTTTTCTCATTCTAAGCCAGGATCAGTCATAGATGATGCCTGGGGATTGGGGACGTTGATGCGTCACATGAAGCAAGTTGGTTGTTCCCTCCCTGCTTTCAATAACTTGACAAATCGGGAAATGTATGTGGACATTGCCTATTAAATTGGTCAGGTATCAAATATAAGTGAATCAAATTCATTTTTTTATTTGTTGTCGATATTCTCAAAATGTCATTATTGTGTCATGTCATAATCAGCTAGCTAGAGCCATCAGTAGGGTTAAAATTAAGCTCGAAGACTCGGTGGGAGGTTCTCCCGATGCTAGCGAGCTTGAAGGTGTGAAGCAACTTTTCAAGGTTACTAAAGATGAGCTCAATTTGGCTAAGTCTCAAGTCCTTAGCCTTCGGGCTCAAGTTGAGGGTCTCAATTCTCAAGTAACGGCCTTAAGTGGGAAGGAGCAAGATTTGTCTATCGATCTCCAGGTTAAGGAAAAGAGGGTTGCCTCATTGGAAAATGCCAAGAAGATTGCTGAACATCAAGTTAAAGAGCTGATGACTGCTGCAAATGATCTTCAATCCAACAAGGACGCTGAGGTCAAGCTAGCTGTTAGGGCTGGGAAGAAAGAGGTAGCGGATGCTTGATGTGTACATATTTTCTAGCATATTTTGGTGCATTTTAGCTTAGTTTCATCCATATTTCGGTTGTAAATATTGCATATAAGTCTTAGAATCCATAAGTTTGAGTCTAGAGTCTAGTTTAGAATCATATTGCATTTGCATATCATTTCTTTTCCTTTGTAGGTACAACTTTGAGATGGATTCATGGAGGCTCTAGAGATAGATTCAAGGTCGATTTGGAGCTAAAGAATCAAGGAAAAGAGGAGCCAAATTCTATGGGAGATGATGGGGTCAATTGGAGCATTCAAAAGGAAGAAGAAGAGGCAACAAGCTGCTAAGGTGACTAGTTGTCGACCTGGAGGCCGACACTGAGGCACCTTGGGTCGAGAACTACCTCCCTTGGGAGCTTTTCTGCCCCAAGGTGAGCTACTGTCGACCTGTAGGTCGATGGTAGCCCACCTTTGGGTGACGGCTGCACACCTTAACGTGAAAACCCTTTTAGGACACCCATGCTTCTTCCCTTTAGTATAAATAGCTTCTCATGTGAACCAAGAACAAGAGGATCATCAACTTTACTTTTCTTTGAATATCTTTCATCTACTTGGAGATCAAAACTATTGTAATAACTTCTTGAATACTTTTGAGTGGATTTGGGTCTTTTCTTTTCATATCTTTCTCTAGATCAATCATCTAAGAACATATGAGCTCAAAGACCCAAATCTTGTCTTTGGATTTCCATAATTCTTAGTAAGTAGATCCCTCTTAGATCTTGAGATGTAGTAGGATAGGGTTAGATCTAGGGTTGTGATGGATGATTAGGCTAGATTTTGGCATAGATTCCGACTAGATCTTGTTTAGTTCTTCAAAGTTCATTGCTTGCTCATTGACGCCTAGAAAGTGTTCGATGAAATGCTTGATGGAACAAGATCTATGTTTTTCACTTTGAGCTATGAGAGTAGTTTGCCCAATGGAGGGACATCAAGGTGTTAAATGGTTAAAGGGACTTGTAGTTTACTATCACATACATGTTTCGAAAGGCAACAAATGAGAGTTGAGCCTTGTAATGTTTATGGATGAATAGATCTTCGCCACGAGAGTAGATAGATCGATTAAAGAGGGATCCTTGGCCTAGGAATAACTTCAATCCTATAATAAAGCCTTAGTAAAGTCCATCACATCACTAGATCGACCCCGAACCCATTACTATTATCTCAGATCCTACCTTTTTATTGATTACATCCAAGTTCACTCGTTTCTTGCTTTTCCTTGTTGCCAGTTTAATTATTGCTTTCATTTATGCATATTCATTATGTTTGGCTTTGTTGATCACTAGATTTAGTGGAGACCCGTGACAATCCCCATCTTAATCGACCACCTAGACTAAGATTCTTAGTGTATTCCCTTTGCTTAGGTTCTACTAGTCAAGCCTTTAAATCCTTGGATGACCCTAAAGTACTACGAATTGACCCCGTTCTCTTGCGGGATTGAGAGTAGGCTTAGGTTTATAAATAGTAAACTTCAACTCGACGTCAAGTTTTGGCGCCATTGTCGGGGATTTAGGCTTTAGCTAGAATCTTCAA
>OVAN01016097.1:0-10832 GCA_900406275.1 Anastatica hierochuntica
CTCTGAACCTCCAGATATGACATTGATCACCCTATCGTGCCTTGGGGAATCGGGCGCTCGACGACCGGCTGGGATTACTTCTTCTTGACTACCCAACATCTCCTTAGCCTTGTTGGAAAGGAATTCTCGTAGGTATCCCTTCTTGAGCAGCTCGTTGACTTCTATTCTTAAGGATATACAATCCTCTNACTTCTATTCTTAAGGATATACAATCCTCTGTTCTGTGACCGTGGTCATTGCGGAAGTCGCACCATTTGTTTGGATTATGGCGATTTTCGGGTGACCTCATCTTCTGGGGCCATTTGAATTGTCCTCCCATCTCTTTCAAGACTCCTACCAGCTCCACGCTCGATATTGACAGGTTGGATACGTCTGGCAAGGTATGAACCGGTTGGAAATCGGTTGACGTCTGGCTTACGCAGAGGTTTGTGTCCTTTGGCTCCGTTCTGTCCATTGTCTCTGATAGGTCTTTGATAGGGCTTGTCATCTCTGGCCGTCTTCTCGGTCCTCATGACCTGAGATTCTTGCCTAGCAAGAAGATCTTTTTCCCCCTTGATCTACGCCTGGGCCCGGGAGAGCACATCTTCCATCGTTCAACATTGATACTTGGTGAGCTCCTTGTATAGGTCACCACCAGGCAGAAGTCCTCTCTTGAAGGCAAAAATTACGGTAGCAACACTGCAGTTCGGGATAATAACTTTTTTTTATTGTTGAAGCGGTGAAGGTAGCTCCTGAGCGGCTCTGCCTTATGTTGCTTGATCTCATAAAGGTCATCAGAGGACTTGGGAGTCACTCTGCTGCTAGCAAATTTCTCCACAAACAGATCAGTCAGATGAGCAAAGGATCTTATGGTTCCGGTTGGAATCGATATGAACCATTGCAAGGCGGCCCTTGTCAGGCTAGATGCGAACCCCTTGCACATGGCGGCTTCCTTGTGCTACTTTTGGATTGCCACAGTAAGCATCTTCTGCTTGTACTGTGCAATGTGATTTTCCGGGTTAGAAGTCACGTCGTACGGCCTGACGAATGGGAAGGTAAACTTCTTGGGCATATCGGTGAGNGCGAACCCCTTGCACATGGCGGCTTCCTTGTGCTACTTTTGGATTGCCACAGTAAGCATCTTCTGCTTGTACTGTGCAATGTGATTTTCCGGGTTAGAAGTCACGTCGTACGGCCTGACGAATGGGAAGGTAAACTTCTTGGGCATATCGGTGAGGGCGATCTCCTCCGAGAAGGGAGTGTCCGCGTAAGAGTTTAGGGTACTCTTTCTGAGGGGAGGTGAGAAACCCGGAAGTCGCTTGATCACCGATTGCAGCGCCTCAAATTTTCTGGAGAACATCTGCTCCAGTCGTCTAGCCTCATCAGAGAGTGGGGCGAGGCTTGCGGCTTGCGGCTCTTCTGTATCCATTAGGTCTTCTTGCTCTTGAGCAAGATTTTGGTCCTCTTGTGTCCCCGCTGTTGCTGGGTTTCCTACCTCTCCCAGGTTATTGGTACGAGGAGTTTCCAGAGTTGGCATTCGGGGTACCTGGACCCTGAACCTGTGATTGGTGGCTTGACTCGCCGTCAGAGCCGAGTTTGCCTCTGTGAGGGTCTCGTCCTCTAGCTATAGTTGTTGCAGGCGCTGTGTGTTCTCTTGGAGCGTTTTGGCATGAGCCTCCATCTGCTGCCTCAAGGTCTGAAGCTCTGTAGCTGCTGCGTCAGATCCAGTTGGAGTTTGATCTCTTCGAAGCTGCTTCATCTCTCCTAGTCTCTTTTGCATAGTCTCTAGTTGAGATCGCATCTCCTCGTATGTGAGCTTTGCTCGTGTTGGTGTGATGTTTGTTGGTTCATGATTATCTCCAACCATCGTCACGTAGTTGTTTTTGAAAGCTATCCCTCCTTTTAGTGCCAACTGTTATGGGTGATTTTGGTCGTTCTTTGTAGCACTACGGAAGTTAGAGGTTAATGAATGTGTTGCAAAGGTTTTAGGATGTTCGAACCGAGCTTTGAGATCAAAAGATGGCAAAGAATTGCTTGTGTATTGATTTGTGGCTTAGGGTTTTCGTGCGTACACATTTTTTCCTTTGAGCTTGGTATTTATACATGAGTTTCATGATTATCCCTCCAAGAATTGGATATATAATGATTATCTGTAGAATATATGCATATATATCTAAAATACATGTCATTATCTACTAGTTTAAATAGCGACAATAAGGGAGAGGCGGTGGTCGGTTGGCTTTCGGCTTTCGTCTATGCTTGGTCATCTGACATCCGACTTCCGGTTATGGGACGTCGTCTGGCTTCCTTCTTCTGGGCATTCCCATGCTGTGAGGTCTTACTGATGTACTCTATCTAAGTCTGGGGAATTCCCATGACCTAAATTATTCCCAACATTGCTTATCTAAATATTTAAGTGATAGTGTTCCTCAAGCCCTTCTAGCCATCTAGCACCTAGCTAACATCCACTCTCATGGGCCCAAGTGAAAGACATAGGTCTTGTTCTCCCAAGCATTTCATCGAAGACTTTCTAGGCGTCAATGAGCAAGCAATGAACTTTGAAGAACTAAACAAGATCTAGTAGGAATATATGCCAAAATCTAGCATAATCATCCATCACAACCCTAGCTCTAACCCTAGCCTACTACATCTCAAGGTCCAAGAAAGATCTACTCACGAAGAGTCAATGAAATCCAAAGACAAAGATTGGGCCTTTAAGTTGCCATGTTCTTAGAAATTTATCTAAAAGAAAGAGATGAAGAGAAGAGATCCAAATCCACTCAAAGTATTAAAAGTAGTTATTACAAGAGTTTGATCTCAAAGATAAGCAAAATATTAAAAGATAGATGTTGTATATGTTCTTGGTTCACAAAAGAGGGTATTTATACTAAAGAAGGGAAGAGTGGGTGTCCTAGAAGCAATATTTCCAATCAAAGTGCCCTGCCGTCGTCCAAAAGTAGGCTACTGTCGACTTCCAGGTCGACAACTGCTTACTTTGGGCAGAAGGGCTCCCAACTTAGCCTGTTGTCGACCCAAAGTGGGCTACTTTCGACCTCTAGGTCGACAGCTGCTCACTTCGGCAGCTTGTGGCTTCTTCTTCAATCTTTTGTTTGCTCCATTTGGTTCCATCTTCTCCCATTACATTTGGCTACGCTTTTCCTTTATTCCTTAACTCTAAATCCACCTTGAATCCATCTTTAGAGCCTTCATGTATCCATCCCAAAGTTGTTCCTACAAATGCAAAGAAATGACAGGCAAA
This sequence comes from Anastatica hierochuntica, assembly GCA_900406275.1. Classification (NCBI taxonomy): domain Eukaryota; kingdom Viridiplantae; phylum Streptophyta; class Magnoliopsida; order Brassicales; family Brassicaceae; genus Anastatica; species Anastatica hierochuntica. The sequence goes on from OVAN01016097.1 coordinate 3,239, forward strand.
TGCAATATGATCCTAAACTAGACTCTTGACTTAAACTCATGGATTCTAAGAAATTTGTGCAATATATACAACCTAAATGTGCATGAAACTAAGCCAAAATGCACAAAAATATGCAAGAAAATATGTACACATCAACATCCTGGACTTGTCCTTTGCTTGACCTCAAGCAAACAACAAATACTAAACCCGGAAATGAGGTTTGCAAGTGGGAACTCAAAACCAAGATAAGAAAAGTAATGCCTTATGCCCAATGTCCTCAAAACAAGTAAAATGGTGCAAAGCTAATCTAAGAGTCTATGTACTTCTCCATGATCATCACAAAATCAACTCTTAGAATCTAAGCTAAGCATCCATAAACTATCCCATCGCCAATTCCTTTTACATTTAATTAAGCTTAGGCGTGAGTTCTTTACCTATGGGCAATGCATCTCATCCATTCGGTTTGGAGTTCAAAGAAATGGTTTATGTAAAGAAGTGTGAAAAGAAGAGGGTTCACTCGATTTGAAGTGGTTTCTCTCAAACAAAAGTAGTNACATTTAATTAAGCTTAGGCGTGAGTTCTTTACCTATGGGCAATGCATCTCATCCATTCGGTTTGGAGTTCAAAGAAATGGTTTATGTAAAGAAGTGTGAAAAGAAGAGGGTTCACTCGATTTGAAGTGGTTTCTCTCAAACAAAAGTAGTGCAAGACAATAGGCAAAAACAAGGTGGTAGCTGAACTATATATGCAAACAAAGCATTTACTTCCTCTAATTGTTCTCACCCCATTGCTTCCTAAGGATCTAGACACTTAATTGATATACTTCCCATCTTAGAACTAGAAACCATAAACATTTCATTGAACCAAACTCACTCTTTCTTTTTCTTTTGTAGAAAACTAGAGATTCTTAAACTTTTAAACTTCTTAGCTACAAACCTTCTTTTTTGATTTTAAGAGCCACTATCTAACAATTTGGATTCTTTTTTTTTTCAAGGGTGGACTCTCTAAGTTTTTTAGTTTCTAAGGTTAGAGCTTAAACTTAGTACTAATCTCGAGTTCCTTTTTCTTTCACTTCTATTTCCTATCTTTTTTCGATTTTTCGTTTTTTCTTTTTCTTTTTCTTATTCAAACAACCTAGGATCATATATGCATTAAGAAACATCAGCTTGAATCTATACACACTAACCATTCCCAATACTTATACAAACCCAAAACGAAAAAGATTTTCCCCTCCTATGACTCTAGTTAGCCTTAAAGTGAGGCTAACTCTAAGGAAGTATCCTCTTTGTCGTTTAACTGCAATTCACTCGAGATTTTGCCCGTGTGTGCACTTTCCAAAAGAAGCCTCACATATTGAAATATTAGGGAGTTTTGAAGGAAAGGGTTTAAGGGTACGTTTACAAGGGTTGGTCACTAGTCTAAAGATGAGAGTAGCCAATTGAGCTAAGAAAGAGTTGTAAAAATGGTTAAAACATAGCTCAAACGTAGTGTTTTCCCATGGTCAAGTATAGCAAAGCCCATAAGCAAGATATTAACATTCATTAAAAGTCATCTTAAATAAGAATTGACTCAAAAGATAGCTTACTTCCACATTCGTAAAGACCATTAAGTGGTTAATTCCAATCGCGAATTTTCCTAAGACAAAAAGTGGTCTATGCAACATCTTTCTTCTAGTGAGGGCATTGGTCATTAAACAAAAATCAACTATCTATGAGGTAAATCTATAATTGTTCCCTATGCAAAATGCAATCCTATATGCTCTTAACAAACTAAGTATTTACAAATGCATGCAATTTATATGCAAAGTTTTGAAACTAAAATGAAAATCTTTTTGATTTTGTTTCGAAATATTTCAAATTTTTTTTGGTTTTTTCACAAATCATAAGTATATAAAATGCATGACTCAATATGTGAAGAGAAAAGAAAACATCAAACCTCAAAATGACAATAGTACTAAGCCCCTCCCCCGGACTTAAACTTCATCGTCTAAGTGAATTCTAAACCGTGAGAGTGACTTTTTAAAACACACCAAAATGAAAATATGCAACGGTGTTTACAAAGGATTGTAGGCGTACCTTGTGAAAACTCATTGTTTTAACGTGTGGAGCTCCTTGTTCTCGGCCTTGAAGTCTCGCTGATGGGGTCTTACCGATGTCTCCTCTGGGATGGCTCTTGGTATGAAGCTCTTGGTTGTTGCATCCTTTGCTTTTGCGGTTCCCAGATTACCAAAGGAGGAAGGGCAACCGAGTGGCTTGGTTGTTGATGTCCATGGTAACTCAAGTGTTCATCTTCTTTTTCTTCCTCACTTGAAGAGGCGTAACAATTGTATTTTTTTGATTTTCTTCATCCTCCTCCATAACCGTGTAATGAAGTTCCCTTGTTTTCTTATGACCTTGTCTTGGTCATTCACCTTCCTCTCCAAGTACATTTTGTACTCACTTCTTTGGTAACCCTCCGGTGGTTCTTGTTGTTGGTATTCAATGTTGAAAACATCTTCTTCTTCTTCTTCTTGGTTCGGTGGTATCTCGTTGGGGTGTGACTTGTAAAGTCTTGGCTCACTAGGTAGGGAGTGATGGTTGACAAGTAAATGTTGAGGGAGACAGAATGAGAGATTCTCATCCTTTGTCGCGGTTGTGTGTTCTTGTAGGGGCATGTACTCGCTCGTCTTTGCCTCTCTTCATCGATGAACTAGTATATCATCTGGACATTCCTATACCCGTAGTAACCATAAAAGAATTTCTCCTTCACTAGATGACCCATATCCATCTTCATTTCTCCTCTTAACCTCCAGAACTCTTCAAGATTGACTCCCACGTGAAGAAACAATGGCGTGAGGAACCCAACAATACAGATCAAAGGTTTTCTTATGGTCCTCAACTCTTCATGATAGTCTAACATCTTAGAGATGAAGACACCTCCGTTCTTGACAATGTTTCCTACGAAGTCCTCCATTATGTTCCCACTCGGTCCCTTCATAACCGTCTTGACACTTTGGAATAGCAACTTCAAATTCAAGGGGCTCACTAGTCTTGGCGAGCTTCTCCTCAAAAAGGTGTTTCAAAGAAACTCCAAAAGTTAACAAATAGTTGGGTTTCGAACCTTTGATAGCTTTGTCGAACCCTAATCGTATGACCCAAATGCTATTATCTCCCAAAGTATTCTTGATTCAAGTCCATCTCCATAACCAAAATATTCTTTCGTTGGATCGAAACCATACATTTGACATATATCCTCAAGGGGTACCTTGTAGAAGTTCTCCTTAATCTTACATGTGAGGTACACGACACTTTCATGAGGACCACGTCCTTGTACCATGCTAACCGTTGAGAGAAATTGAAGTGTGGGGTGACGGTAAGTTTCATAGTTCATTGATAGAAGGTTCCCCATGTCCATTTTCCTAATCAAGTATTTTACTTGATTGTGAATCTCCAACTCTCTCAAAATGTCCTCATCTACCCAAGTTGTTCCAATGATCTTGGCGTTATCTTGGAGATGCAAGTAGAGGCTTGTCTCCTCATCGTACCATCTCGCGTAGGTGACATTTGCTTATTCTCTTGAAGCCATTTTTCGGATCTACAAAAGGTAGTAGATATTGTGAGTTCAAAATTACAAAAGAACGAATGTGAAGGCTTAAATCGAGTTTAAACATTCATGAGCAAGTCATACTAATCATTGATTCTTAGAAACTTCCTTAACCAAAAAATTCAATCTAAATGCTAAAACAAATGAATGCACATGGACCGAAATTCTTCTTCAAGAATCATCTAAATATTCGACCACTTCTTAGCTTAGCATTTCCAAAATTTCACTAGTAACCAAATGTTTCATATGTCATGAGTAAGATGCCTATACAAAGCCCCAAGAGAATGTCCATTTAAATAATTCAAAGACTTTTACTAAATCCGGATAAATGTGCGCTTAATATAATTTATCCAAATTCAATGGTAATGAACAATGATAAAGGTTTTCAACAATGAATAACAAATAAAGTAAGCTTCATATCATCATAACAATGCAATGTCAAATTCAATGAAAGGCTCAAAAGCAATCCTTGTAGCTCATGAAAATCCAAAATTTCAAGAAACAAAAGACATCTCTTTAAAATTGTAAACTCTTTGAACTCTTCAAGGATTTCAAGCATAAATACCTTTAATTTAACATAAGAACCAATGAAACTAATTTTCCCCAAAATTCTCTCAAGAATACAATTCATAAGCACTATTCATCAAGAAGAACAATCCATGAATCAAAAATTTTTAATTTTTTTTAAGAAGATCAAATCCATGAAAACTCAACAAGCTACCAAGATAACTCACAAACAACATCTAATTCACTTCCTCTCATCAAAACCAAAAATCATCATCAAGAATAGAAGTTTTTATCCATACCTTTGGTTTATTGATACAAATATGAATGTGAGACGTAGAGATCTTGTGAAATGCTTGCAAAGGTGGATGAATCTTGTGAAAAATCTCAAAGTTTCTCTCAAAGTTCTCAAGAACACAAAAGCTTAGCTTAAGAAGATGAAAATGTCGATGACTTTATGATAAGAGAGAGAGAGAGAGAGAGAGAGAGAGAGAGAGAGAGAGAGAGAGANAAACATCATGTGCCATTCTTGTTTAAGTGTTCAAGTTGGTGAGATTTTCAAAATTGTTAAAATGGTCCTTAGAAATTCCTCTCAAAACCATTTTGCAAAAGTTTATCAAAATCACCCTTAAAATGATGAAATCCAATTTTGGAGGGAAAATCAAGATTAGCTTTTGAAAGATTAGGACCAAAAGTTTTTAAATGGATAAAAAGGAGTTAAGTTTTCTTAAATCAAACTTTTGCAAAAACACTCTTGAAATTCTTTTAAGTGGTGAAATGCAAGTGTAATGCTTGATTTCAAGAGAACTTACCTTAGCCAAAGGAAAGTTCTTAAATTCTAAGTCATGGTGACTTGTTGGAAATGTCCATTCATACTCAATTTAGGCATTGATCCTTTCTTTGATTGGTTCTCCCGTGGCACCTAAGCTTAAGCAAAAGAATGTCTTTGGAACAAGGTTATCCCAAGACATATCATCCTTATTGAATTGAAAAGCTTAAAAATTAAAGACTTAAAACAAAATATTTACAAAGGATATGCATGAGATTGCCTCTCAAGTGTGCTTGTTTAAGGTCTTTAGCTTGACCATTCTTCTTTCCTTATTAGTGGATGAAGTAAAGGATTATCCTTTCAAAGTCAGGTCCTCTTGGTGCCTTCTTTGTCGCATAATCCCTTATCTCAAAGAAGTTCGGAACTCTTTTTCCGTTGTAGACATTCGGGTTGTAGCCACTTTTGAAACTTGAAGATCCAAGTCCTTTCATGTCTTCTTCTCTAGCTACCTTCTCAACATGAATGCTAGGCATTTCCTTTGCCTCTCCTTGGTACATTGTACCACAATACGCAATGTCTTTATCAAGTTCAATCATAGGGTAAGATACTCCTTTGTCAACATACTTCAATGTCAACTTCTTTGCTTCACAATCAATTATGGCACCGTGGTTGACAAGAAGGGGGTTCCAAGTAGAATTGGGAATTTAGCTTGGTGGGATTTGTTATCCATTACCACAAAGTTACTCTCCACATAAGTGTTTCCCACACTTAGCTTCACATTTCCAACCTTCCTATCAGAACTTTTCGTGTAGCATCTCCTAATAGTATAGGGTTAGCCCCTTCTTTAACTTCTCCTTCCAAACCAAGCTCCTTCACACGGTCTAGAGAGATCACGTTCAAGCTAGCATCGGTATCCTCCAATGCATTCTCAAATTGGGAGCCTTTTAGAGCACAAGGTACGATGAACTTTCCTTCATCAAGTATGCTCTTTAAGAACTTCTCATCCACTATATAAATTAGAATATTATTAGCTTGAAGCACCTTCTCTACCCTCTCAATGGTGGCCAATTTCTTCTCAAGCTTTTCCTAAACCCTTTCATCGGTTTTAGCCATCTCATACCAATCTTGAGGGATGTCTAAGTAAGCGGTACTTTGTAAAAGAATAATCCAAGATAGAGAATTCATCTTCGCTTTTATCCATCTCACTAGGCGCGCCACTAGGAGGCCTTGGTTCCTCATATTTTCTCTCAAATGTCTCTTTCTTGAGACATTGAGTTTCTCTTCTTGCTTGAAGCCTTCATATTTCTTAGCTTCCATGACCAATTCTTCCTTAATAGCCTCATCTTCAAACAAAGGCTCTTTCTATTCTTTCTCAATCTTGACATCCCTTTTAGCTGAAGGTCTGTCTTTCTTCTCAAGCTCCCTTCTAATTGAAGCACTTGTCTCTTCAATTTGAAGGTCAAATCTGGCATGACCTTCCTTATCAATAGGGTTTCCAAGCGATTCCACATTTAAGCAATCAACAATCTCATCAAGGGGATTCAAAAATAGATTCTCAAAATCATCAATAATCTTCTCCTCTTCAAGAGTAAAGACAATACTTTCCCACTGTTGAGGAGTGTTGTTGATTTCTTCTGAGAAAGCATTTCAAAAGTCCTTGCTAAACTCTCCCTTCTCTTTATTTGTGGCCTTTCCTTTATGGTCCGAGATCACTTGTTGGAGTTGGGAATCTATGACCTTAACATATGAAGCAAGAGCTTCATGCTTGATATTCATGTCTCGGTATATAGACTATATTCAAATTCATCTCTCCAAACTTCTTGTTGAGCTCGGCCTTGGTCTCATTTTGTCCTTTCACTAGCTTCTTAAGCATAACATGATTCTCTTCTTCTTTGGTAGGACCAGCTTGTTGTTGAGGCTTTTGGTAGTAGTCTTGCTTAACTTAGAATTGATACCCTTGTTGGTTAGTCTTGGGAAAATAGACTTGATCTTGTGGATTCTCTACATTTGTGCTTCGGTAGGATAAGTTGTTGTTGTTGAAAGGCTTGTATCCTTGGTTGAAGGGTTTTTTGGTAGTACCCTCCTTGGAGGTAGCTCACTTCTTCTTGGTTCTCACCCTCTTTTCCTTCGACTTCGGTATCCGCAAAGTGAACACTTCTCCTTGTCTGTTGAATGATCCTATCAACCTTGTCACTAAGCTCCTTGACCTTGTCTTCCTGAGATCCCGTACTTCTCACTGTTCTATCATAATCACCCCAATCGCAATTGTCGCTTTGGGTGAGATTGTCAATGAGTTTCACTCCTTGATCGGCAGAAATACTAGTAAAAGTTCCCACGGAGGCAGTGTTCAAAGCCAAACGGTACTTCTCATGGATACCTCTATGGAAGATTTGAACTAGGTTGCCCTTGGTAATACCGTGATGAGGACAACTCCTTATGTATCCATTGAAGCGGCTACAAGCTTCATATAAGGACTCTATTCCTCCTTGTTTCAAGGTAGAAATTTCATTCCTTATATTTGTCGTCCTTTGTGGTGAGAAGAACTTAGCCAAGAACCTCTTTGTGCATTTGTCCCATGTTATGATAGAAGATGTCGCAACGCTCTTCTCCCATCGAGATGCTTTGTCTCCTAATGAGAATGGAAACAAAGTCAATTTAATGATGTCCTTCGTCACTCCATTAATCTTTACTGTTCCGCATAACCTTTCAAATCAGGCTAGGTGTTCAAGGCTTTTTAGTGGTGAGGCTTAGAGTGTTTCG
>OVAN01016098.1:0-10832 GCA_900406275.1 Anastatica hierochuntica
GTTTTTCGCATACTTTAGATTCATTCTCGTATTCGCTTTGTCTTACGAATCGTGTTACGTTTTCACCGCTAATTTCATATCACTTCGCAATCTGTTTCGTATTAATCTATTTTCATTGTTAACTTGTCTCGTTCCGTAATTCGAATATCGTTTACCTAAATCTCGCATACTGCTCGTTCATACGTTTTACTCACGCTGTCTTGTTTGACCTTATCTCGCNCATATCATTGACAGTGAGAATTTCGGTTCCCACAATAGAGATGAAATTGACTATTTTGTTTTAAATTCATTTGAACTTGTAGTTTATTTTGTCTTTCCACTTAAAGCATTTGATCCATATGAGCATCCAGAAATCAAAGAATATTTAAAGATATATGCTATGCTGGTAGTGCCCTTCTTTAATGAGAAACATGTCTTGTTTCCATGGAAAACCATGTATTCTTTTGCACATGTTGTTTCTTGCACTGATAGGAGAATGACTAAAGGTGCATTAGCTCAACCTTTTGATTCTTATGATTAACACCCGCAACCAAAGTCAAGCTCGTGACTTTAAACAAGCGATGAGTGGGAGGCAACCCACTGGTTAGTTGTCCATCTTTTGGTTAGATTTTTGGTGTTTTTCACTTTTCGTTTTGTTTTTTTGTGCAGTTTTAGACTCTTGGATGCAGCAAAGGAACGAGTAATCTTTTTTGCCAGACAGACAAGGATCGATCGATCCATGTCCATGGATCGGCCACTCATTGCCACGATGAGGAGATGGTATCCAGTTGAATTCGGAGTCTACAATCTCACACGTTCCGTTTTTCTGTTCTTTTTCTTTTTGTTTCATTTTTATTTGGACTTATTTTATTTAGTTGTACTTACCCCTTCTCTGGATTTGTTTCACACCGAGACGGTGTGGGATAAGTCTAAGGGAGTCTACTTATGCTTTTTCTTTTCTTTGGTGTGTTGTTTGAGTCAGTTTTATGTTTTATTGAGTTAATCTTGTGGATTCTAGCACTTGGTGATGATTGTTAGACCATTAGCTTTGTGCATTGTGCTTTATTTCTATTCATATTAAACATTCTATTTGAGTTATTAGCACAGGCAAACCAGAAAACCTCATGACTAAACTCCCCGCCAGAAAGGTTTGGACTGACCAAGTTCTTGTCTAGTTTGTTTTAACTCTATTTATTAAAACTACTAATGAGCTTAATTGCTTTGAATCAGGGACTTGAAATTAGGAATTCAGAACCAATCATTCAGGATTACATCCCCATTTTTCTACCACTCTTTTTCGGTAATCCTGAGTGATCATACTCATTTTTAGTCTGGCACCACACCTTCACCCTATTTCATTTGATTCTCCATGCATTTCTTTTTCATTTTATGTGCACACATGTGCAAAAACAATGGAGAGAATATGGTAGACATGGTCCCTTGATTACTTAGGTAGAATTGAACATGTTAGGTGGTTTAGACACGGTCCTGAGTGTCTATTAGACGATGTTGGGTGATTAGAACGTTAAGATGATAATGGTTGCAATTCTTCATGTTGTATGGGTGTTTTGCTGATTTGAAATGTTTATGTAATGCTGATTTTTCCCGGATTTCTGTGTATATGTCAAAAATGAAAAAAAAAAAAGAAAAAGAATAAATTTTTTATTTCATATCCGGGAAAGAAAATCAGTTTTACTTGTCATCTTTTTTTTATTATGCCCTAGAGATACATGTTTGATTTGATTAATGAGTTTGTGGTTTCTGCGTTGGTAGATAGGGATCATGGTGACTAATATACTCTGTTTCTCCTGCGACTTTGCATAATGTCTTGCATCCTGACGTAGATTTGAATCCTGAAACACTTAATCCCTACCACTAAAAACCATTTCATTACCTAGCCCGTTATTCCTGATGTAGAGTTCTCTGGTTAAAAGTTTCACGTCTCTTTGAATGAATATAGAGAGTTAATAACATTAATGTGTGTCATGTAGGTTCAGAGTTTGGAGTATGAATGGGCTTGCGAGGTCATGCAGGGATTCTTGGGGAGATTGTTATAATTTTCCCATGTTTATGTGGTCAGCGAATCTAAGTGCAAAGTAAGGTCTCCTGAAAGTGTAAAAGTCCATTTTTCAAGCTTCTTTTCCCGTAGGGTTCATCTTCGTTTCCTTTACTTGAGCACAAGAAAAGATTCAAGTCTGGGGGATTTGATGTATTCGTATTTATTGAGTTTTTACTTGGATTTTATTCGAGATATAAGGGGTTTTAATATGTATTTGGTTCTTTTTGGAGTATTTTGGACTTCTTTAGTGTTCTTACAGGTTTTAAGTTGCTTCGAAGAGAAACAAAACAATTTGGGCCAAAAGCGGATATTTGGAATGTTGAAGCGTCAGAAGTTTGGCCTTGTTTGACAAACTTCCCACCGTTGGATCGAGATGAACTTTTGACACAAGATTGCCACAAGAGTTAGCTTTATTTTAAGGTAGTTTGAAGGAAATCCAACAATCCGATCAAAAGTTACGGCCATTTTAGTGAACACCTGTCATGCTGGTAACGAGAAGACAAATGTGCATAAATGAGCATCCTGGCAGAATGACAGGGATCGATCGATCTCTGCACTAGGATCAATCGATCTTTTTCATGACGTGACAAAAACAACTTATTTTGAACCAGAATCGAAGATTGAAGACATATATTACATATTTAAACACCCACACTAGTTTTTAGATTTTATTAGGCTATTTTATGTGCTTTTGAGCAGCCTTTGAGCTTTGAGAAGCCTAGGGAGAAGATTTCTAATCCGCACTCTGTTGAGAAAAATTCTGAACTCTTATCTCTTGTCTTTGATTTCAATACAATACGTCTGTCTCTATTTCATATTATGTTGTTTCAGTTGCCATGAGTGAGTAGTTTCAAAGTTGGGTTTAGGGTTTCTCATTAGGGGTTTTCATGATTTGTTATTCTTAGGTTGTTAGATTGGGGAAATTATCTATTGGGTCTTCATTTATCACTACGTTTAATGTTGAAGTTGGATTCGTGACCTAGTTTCTTATCTTAGGTTTTTCAATACACCGAAAGTGATTTCTTGAATGCCTGAACCTGTGATTAAACGAGTAAAGTGTCCGTAGCCAACGAAAGTTGATGTTATTACGCTTTGTGAACTTATCAAACTTGAATCAAATGCATGTTTAGAATATAAAATTCAACGAAAGTTAGTCTTTAGGATTCTATAACATAGGAAGTTAGCGCTATGAAAGTAGGTTGATTCTAAATTAATGATTTGAGTTTTAGACGGTTCTTAATTTTGTTTCCCTGTTAATTAACTTGAAATTGATGATTATTTGAATTCCCTGGGAATACCTTTTGCCCAGCGTTTTTCTTGATTGAGTACAACCCACGTTTGTTTTCTTGCTTTTGTTTGCTTTCTTTTCGATTGTAGCACCACCAACTCTCATCTTTTCGCTTTAGCCCGTGTTTGATTTATAACTTTTCGTGTGATCATTGGTCTTTGTTGATTCGATCTCGAACCACTACAACGTGCTTACCTGTACGGTTGCAGTGATTTCTCGGGGAAAACCTGAGCTATCAATGACCACAGTCATGATTACCCTTTGGTAAACCTTGGTAAATAAGCTTCACCTCCTTATCAGGATCTTGCCCATCTCTGTCAGGCTCAAACCCAAAATCAGGAAAAATCCCCTCATCTTTTCTATACTTTCCATATAAAATTAAATATATTCTCTACCTTGGTCATGTGCCAAGGAAGAGGTTTTGCTAATGATTTGCATGATTGCCAAGCGGATTTCCTCCAAAACTTACATATCATATTTCAAAAAATGCATGGAAGGCGTAAAGAACCAAGAGAATATTCATTCAAAGAGTAAGGCTAAGGCCCAAATAACTATACATCAAAAGCTAAAGCTAAGTCTACGGATACAAAAAATCCTACGACAAAGGGAAGGTTGTACAAGGATCAAGGGAGATACATGATGAAGCTTAACCAGACTCGCTTGTTTCCTATTAAACAAGGAAGCAAACAACGTGATTGCTAATGGTGCCTTTACGACCTGGTCCATCCCTAATAATAATTATATGATTAATGTTCATGGACGGCAATTCCCTTTCCTTTATCCTCGCCTACCGCCCTTTGCCTCGGACCCGATCTTTGGTGGGCCCCAACAATACCAGATGGCTCTCTTATAGAGATCCCTCCCCTATACGCTGGTTGAAACGCTGGCTTCGCTCCTGGTTTAATCAGAGGGATGTCGTCTCTGAAAGACGGCGTTGGTAATCCACGCATCGCTGCCTCATGCTCATCCATGAAGTAGTACCTCTTCTGCTTTTGTGTCGGATTCCAGGCGCTAGTCTTCTTCAGGTACCATTCCCTCATAAGCAACCATCAAGCCTTCACATGTGTATTGTAGAAAATCAGCTCCTACTCATCAAGTTGCACGGACATGATCTGCTCCAGAGTAACGATATGCTCATGTAGCCCCTTCTTCTCTACCCTGGGTCGCTCCACCTCGGAGGCCAGAAGATCCACTTTGAGATCTGAGATCTCCTCTCTTTCCTTGGTATTGGTAAGCTCTGATACCAGCAACTTGACAACCTTCTTAGAGGCAACCAGCTCATTAGGCTGCTTCCTGGTTAGCTCCCCTCGACTCGGACCTCCCCTCATGCTCGGCTCACCCACTCTAATGGCAACATTGCCCTCAATATGATGGCAGAGAGACATTGTCTATTCAAAATAATGGAAGCAAACATAACTGAGGCCTACAACAGCAACCCAAAGGTGAAACCGACAAGAACAATCAAACCCTACCTTCAGTAGGTCCATGTGAACTTTTACAAAGGTGGAAGAGATATCAAGACGACGGAAGTAGTCGCCGTCCCGGGGACCTTTTCCCTCAGGCCCTTCAAGGTCGATCACGAAGAGAAGGACTCCGGGAAGAAAAAGGTGGATTCGTATTACCCTCCGACTTGCGTGGCGCCGACGGAGCATACTTCACTATGCGCCAGTCGCCCTCATCTTTGGAGTCGGAGTCCTCCGAACGTTTCTTCTTGGCTCCCTCGTGCTGATTAAAAGACTTTGGAACCCTACGCTTTGACATTTTCTGAAAAGACGCAAACACAAGGAGTGATCAGGAGGATGAACAAAGAAACCCTAATGACAATTCAAAGAAAATGGAAGAAGAACATGCATTACCTAATAAGGAGACTAAGAGATGGAATTGAGGAAGACTTAGAAGATGGCGAAAGGACAAAGAAATTTCTCCGAAAACGGGAAGATGAAGAGAGCAATGAATTTTTTGTCTCTGACCAAGGCAAAGTTATATAGCAACAAAATGGGAATGACAAAGGTCTTCTCTCGGTACTCAATAAATATGGAGGAGTTAAGAAGATGTGGGGCCTATTGAAGATCTTGTGCATGATACGCCTAATATACATGTTATTTACTACTCCAAGTAATTATTACCATGGGCAGTCATAACGTTCTTATCCTCAACTACGCTAGCGAAGTTACCAAGGAGGTTACCCCGGATCAAAGCATCGACCGAAGCCATGAAAGATTTATTAGGCAGCGATATATTTAAGCCAAGGCTCAGCAAGGAGAACTATAGCTTAAGGGGCAAACTGTTGGGGTAAAATAAATTATCCTCGGTATCAAGGAGATGAGTCATGCTCTAAGCAACGACTGAACTAACAAACAAAGCAACGAATGAAACAATACCAAGGGATACAATACAAAAGACTACGACATGACCGGCTACCGACCAAGAGGCATATCAACAATGAAAAAGGAAAGATTCCCTTTTATTCCTCTAGATATTTACGATGGCTGCATTGAGCGAGAATAAAGAAAACATTCCTACATTCGAGATTTTCATTAAACTCCACAAATCTACATAATATTTAGGTAAACCTAAGGGAGATCTGATCCTCATCATCCCCATTATGCTACAAATAAATCATCTTGTAAACCCTATTGTATTCATTTGAAGATCCATTCACATACTCAATACAACAACACTTTTTCGCCTCCTTTTTCATTGTTTTCTCGCGTTGATCTCTTCTTTTCGTAGCGGCATAAAGAGTTTCCAAAAATTTACCCCAACAATTGTTGTGAAAATTTAACAAAAAACGATCGTATGAAAAGTCCATCCGACAAAACATTTTAGACCAAAAAATAATATCGTATGAAATAAAATCCACCTGCTAAAATATTTTAATTCATAGTATTGGATTTAATAAACATACTTCACCTCTGTGATTCATGAAAGAATTAGTTAACTTGTTGAATTATTATTTTTGTATCTCTTCGCTTGCATATTGATTGACAAGGATTTTAAAATCTCATGAATAGGATACAAGTTTCTCTTTTGCCAAAAAAATTCAGTTTATTTGATTTTGTGGTAGACAATATCGGCTCTGGTTACACTAATGGAAACAGGGGAAGTGATAGTTTTTGGTTTTTTGAACTCTTTAATCCTAACATAAGAATATGTTTAACTCTTTAATTGTGACATTAGGATGGTGAATAAGCTTTGTTTTGGTTTGATTTAAGATTTTCCTTTTACTAGTAACACAAAGTGAAACTAGGTAACAAGGTGAAACTATGTGATGAAGAGGTGAAACTATGTGATGAAGAGGTGAAACTATGTGACGAACATCCAAATTAGGTGAAAAGGTAACAAGGTGAAAGTGTGTGGCGAAGAGATGAAACTAAATTCAGCAGCATCAGGCCAATTTCGTGATGGCTTCAGCTACTTTACATCCAAATCAGGTGAAAATGGAGCTATAAGTTGGAAAATTTTATATGTTATTAGTGCAATATGACGATAAGAGCCAATCATGCTTAATCAGACTAATGTACCATCCAATTCAATAAAATTTGATATGTTACTGGTGAAGTACGATGATACCATGCAATCATGCTTAATTGGACTGATATAGTGTCCAATTAAATAGTAATTGAACTAACAGAATCGGAATAAAAATGATTGCTAGAAAACCAAGATATAAAAGTCTTTAATAATTGTTGTTTGTTAATACTAGTTAAGTTGGTTAATTGTAGTTAACAAAATTTAATTTCTGACTCCTGTTAGGTTTGTGTTGAAGTTCGACTCGAGCAAAACAGTGAAAGAAGAGAATGAAATCAAATTGAAATTATCCTTATCCTGTTTTGACGCCAAAAATTTTCATCTCCCCGACAAAAGTATTGTTCATAGTCATACATAAGATATTAGTTTTGCGAAAGTTCATCACATGTCTAATTTTGGGTGCTTTCTATTTTATTTAGTATTACCTATCCTTTAAATTTGTTTTAGTAGTTTTATGTTAAATCTTAGTGCTTTAACATTAAGACTCATTGTTTTATGAAATAAGATGTTTGAGATCAAGATTTCTTTAACTTTTCCTTTCTTAGTTCTTAGTCACTAACAAAATGTTCTTGAAAATACAAGGAATATTTGTTCATGTGTTCATATGTTATATTAACTAGGAATATTTGTTAGAATAATATGTTAAAGAAAGAAAATAAAACGTTCATTATTTTATACGTTATATTAACTAGGAATGTTCTTTAGTTTTTTAGTTTTTGATGTTTGGTTTACTGTCGAAATATACGCAAAAACATATGATTATTTAAGAAAAACGTATAAACATAACATAAATAATTAAAATAACTCATTAGTTTGAGATCCAAAAACATAAAAAATAATTATAATAAGTCATTAACGAGGGAGAGAGAGATTAGTAGTCATCATTTGGATCATCTTATGGGTCTGACGGTGGAAGACGACGATGCTTTGGTGGAACTGGATAGCTTACACCATCATCGTTGTCTCCTTCTCTTTCTCTTTCAGACGAGAACTAGGTCGTCTAGCTTGACCTATTCAATATAGGCCTCGAATATACTTCTTCATCTTTTTCTTCTTCTTCTTCTTCATCTTGGCTCTCTCCATCTTTTTCTTCTTCTTCTTCTTCTTTTTCTTCCTTTCCTTCTTCTTATTTTCCTTCTTCTTCCTTTCATTTGTATTTCACCTTTCCTTCCTTTCCTTCGTCTTCGACTTCCATCACTTCCTCTTTGATTTTTTCATTTGTAAAAATTTATTAATAAAAACCTTTATAAAAATTTATATCAATTATCTAAAAAATTATGTCAAATCACTGTTTTAAACATCATTACCCCTATAGATAAGTGCATAATACGCGTAAACTATAGTATATATACACGTCTATATAGTGCATATAGATTAAGTAAAAAACCGTTCCAGCTTCAAATCGTTCCCTTAGCATTTTGTGATCAGAGCAATAAATGGAGAATTGCAAGTGAAAACAAAGAGAAAACCCTGAAACTAAGTAAAACAAGAGAGAGTCACATAATGAAACTAAGCAAAACAAGGGAAAATTGTGTGACGAGAGAGAGAGAGAGTCACTTACCGGAAATATTTGGAGACGATGACATGATGAGAGAGAGGGTCAATCAATTTTTTTACTGGAATAGAGAAAAAAACTGAAAATTTACAAAAGGCGAAACTAAAAAGTTGCAAACTTTGACAGAGAAAAAAGATGAAAAGATGAGCCGAGGGAGAGAGTCACATATAAACTTGGTAATGGGTTGACCGTTTTTCTCAAACTTTTATTCATTTTTGGGTCTAATTAAGAAACAACTTGGGTCTAAACCCAATAATATTACATTACCAAAATTGTAATGTCCGTCCCTTTCCAACTAGGCTCCACGGCCCGATATTCATAATATCACTGGTAAACCAACACGAAATCCAATATCCAACTTTATTAACCGGGAATACTAAAACAAGCTATTCAAATCCTAACTGGTTTAATTCCAAAACCAACATTAAACCAGAAATTCGTCTAAACCAAATCCATCAGAAAAACCAAATAAACCAAGTTCATAATTTGAGAAAAACTAAATAAAACTCGGTTCCCGAAAACCGAGCACCATTCCATCCCAGCTTTGGTCATCTAATCGTTATGCTCACCTGAAAAAGGACAAAAAGAAGGAGGGAGGGACGAGAGGGTGAGTGACAGGGGAATCACTCAGCGAGGGGGTGGATTGCGAAACGTGCAACACCGACGAAAAGACTTAACCGTTACAATGATACAATAAAATTTAACACCAAACAAGACACCTCTTGTGCCAAAAATATCACAGATTGGCATCTCAAATGCTCTAGATCATGCTTCGAGGTCTACGATTTCCGGCCTAGCCCTTTGGGGATTTCCGCTCACCACCCCAGTGGGATCTAGGTTAGCTCTGAGGGGATTTCCGGCATGCGCCTCACCATGAGGTAACATACATTCACGTGCCGCCACGACACAGTCCCAATCTCAAGCAACATCCTACGCAAAGCACTACGACTCTCTGGCCTAGACTCACAACAGAAGACAAACAGACTCGACACTCAAACAAGATTATCAAATAAGACGCGATAAACCTATTCTATCGGAGTAATACCTAAATCTAGTCGAATGGCTAAAGCTACGCGGTTAGCTCCTCATCTTAGCTTACAGATGCGATTGGTCGGATTCATTTAGTGGAGATCTAGAACCGGAATAGGACCCGAAACAAAGAAACTGCGGATTAGTACTATTCCGGGAACTTGCGTAGAATAATAACTTTCCCAAAATAGCAGCTTTCCAAAAATGGAAACCTTCCCAAAAAGGAAACCTTCCAAAAAGGGAAAATTTCCTAAAATGAAAACCTGCCATAAATAATAAGTTGCAGAAATAGAAACAGCCAAATCTGGAAACTTACCAAAAAAAGAAAACTTGCCATTTTTGGAAAGTTTCCAAAAATGGAAACCCATCAAAAGGGTAAAACTGTAATTTCCACTTCTTGAGCTTACCGATGAACACGAGGAAAACCGATGATGGAATCACGGAGACGGGAACTCGGCGTAGCGATTCTCACAGATCTTCTCGGCAATGGCAGTCGTGCGACTCGCGATGGAGAAGCTTCGGGCGGCGGTGATTCTCGGTGAGTGATCGGGGTTGGCGTCGACGATCGATAACAGAGCAAAGGCAATGGAGATCGGCAATCCTTGGGGCTCGCAAGAGATAACGGCATGGCGAGAGGCTCTCGGGTCTCGGGTTTGGCGAGAGAAGACGATAGTGGAGTGGAGATCCGAGACTCGGGGCTTGCGATCTCAAGAGTAGCGTTCGAAGGCGGTGGGATCGAGAGAGAGACATGACGGAGAGGAGACTCAGCAATCGGGAGAGACGACGACGTGATGGAGCTCGATGACGGCTTCAGTTCGCGAGGAGGAGAGAGAGACGACGGTGGTGGTGACTCTCGCGGAGAGGAAAGAGGCGACGACGGCTCATAGAAAGAGGAGAGAGGCGGCGGTCAAGTAGGGTTTTCGCGGGATCTCGGATTCTCTCAGGGTTTCAATAGAGTTTCGGGATGAGTCTCGAGGTGCATTTCTCGAGGTAAAGATGTGACAATTTATAGGGAATGGTCGGGAATCCTACGTCACTTCTTGATGTTCATGATGGGTCGTCCATCATTTCCTTTTTTTCTTGACGGATCAGGTCAGGGTCGTTACGATTATCCTCCACTTCTTCGGGATCGTCCTCGAATATTGGCCATTTTTTTGTTGCCTTCCGGAATTGTCAAACAGTTACGAGTAGTCCTTCCTAAGTTCACTTTCCTCCTCCCATGTCTCCTCTTAGAACTGGTCACTCTTCCAGCTGACTCTAACCATGACTACCTTCTTTCCCAAAACTACTTTTTCCAATCTTTCCAGAATTTTCTCAGGTTGATTTTCTACTAACAGGTGTTGTCGGAAGTTTTAAATTTGTAAAACCTAACTACCAAACCTAACCCGCAA
>OVAN01016099.1:0-10829 GCA_900406275.1 Anastatica hierochuntica
AATTCAGTTTCATGCATTACGAACAATCAAAGACGAAGATCCATTAGATTACATCCCTAATCATACGATTCTATATCAACAACTCATGAATCCCTATGTAAGAACCCTAAAGCCAACAAACAGACTACTCACTCATGGAAATAGCAAAAAAAAAAAAAAACAGATCAAATTGTTGAGAGACATGATTGTATTTTGCATAGACACGAGTAAAAAGAGGGTTCCGAATACTTCTCGATCGAAGAACAAAAAGACTTCTTCTCCCTAGGTTACAAACTCAAACTCTGCTCTCTAAAACTCAGAAAAGTTGCACTCTGAATGTAAAAACACGAGCTTATGTCTTTTTGTTTTAATCCGGTTCAAAATAAGTTCGGTCTGGTTCTTCATAAAATCGGTCCGCAGATCGGGACAGGGATCGATCGATCCAGGGACAAGGATCGGTCGATCTGTGTCCAAATTCCTGGGTATTTTCCAGCTTTGCACGAACACTTCCTTCAACGCTTCAAATCCATCCAAAATGCATTCTTTTCGCACAGTCAATCTCGAATCATGTAAAAACAACAAAGAACACAAATCCCCGCCAAAACAATCCGAATACATACTAAAAACCTTATATCTCGTGTGAAAATTGTAGTAAAAACCTACTAAAATACTGACCCATCAGTTTTGCATCCCGTGGAAGATTTGATATCTCGAAACACTCTAAGCCTCACTACTACAAGCCATTTGATCACCTAGCCTAAAAATCCTGATGACAAGTTCTTTAGTGAGAAAGTCTCACGCTTATTTGAATGAACGTATAGAGTTATTAACATGAATTCTAAGCTAGTAGGTTCAGAGTTTCGAGTATGGATGGGTTTGGGAGGTCATGCGGGGATTCTTGAGGAGAATGTTCTAACTGCCTCAGGTCTACGTGGTCAGCGAATCTGGTGCAGAGTAAAGTCTACTGAAAGTACAAGATCTGTTGTTTTCAAACTTCTTTTCCCATTGGCTTAATCTTCGTTTCCTTTATTTGAGGATAAGCAAAGATTCAAGTCTGGGGATTTGATGTATTCGTATTTTATTAGTTTTTACTATGATTTTATTCAAGAAAAATGGTGTTTAATATGTATTTGGTTCTTTTTGAAGTCTTTTGGTGTTCTTTAGTGTTCTTACAGGTTTTAAGATTCTTTGGAGAGGAACAGAACAATTTGGGCCAAAAATGGATATTTGGAATGCAGATTCATGCTAAAGTGTTAGAAGTTTGGCCTTTTTTGACAACCTTCCCACCGTTTGATGGAATTGAAATTTTGACACAAGCTAGCCACAAGAGTAAGCTTTAATTTTAATGTGGTTGGAAGGAAATCCAACGGTACAATCAAAAGTTATGACCATTTTAGTGAACACCTGTCATGCTGGCAACGAGAAGATGAATGCGCAGAAATGAGTTACTTGGTAGAAAGACATGAATCGACCAATCCTTGTCATGACGCGACGAAAACCACTTATTTTGAACCAAAATCGAAGAATGAAGACCCATTTTACATATTTAAACACCTAGACTCGTTTGTAGGTTTTATTATGCTATGTTTTGAGACTCGAAGCCACCTTGGAGAGCTTTGTAATCTAAGGGAGAAGATCTCTCATCCGTACTTCAAATTAGAGAAGATTTCCGAAACCTATTTTCATATTTTATTCAATTGCATGATGTTTCTCATTGATTTGTCTTGTGATTGTTCTTTGAATATGTGTGAGTAGTTCATCAATTTGACTTAGGGTTTCTCCAAGGGGATTTCATAATTTTTTGATTTTAGGTTGTTAGATTTGGGGACTTATCAATTGGATCTTCATTTTAAGTTGTTCTTAATGCTAAAATTAGAATCATGATCAAATTTCTGATCTTAGGATGTTTAATGCACCGAAAGTGTTTTTTTAAATGCCTGAAAGAACTTTAGATGACCAAATTGTCCTTAACCAACGAAAGTTCATGTTATTGCGCTTTGTGAACATATCAAACCGTCTTTAATGCATGTTTAGAATCTGAAATTGAACGGAAGTTAGTCTTTAGGACTCTATAACATAGGGAGTTAGCGCTACGGAAGTACGTTGATTCTATATTAGAGATTTGAGTTCGAGACGGTTCTCAATACTTATCCCTTATCAATATATGCTAATCAACAATGAAATGGTTTCCCTGAGAATTCTATGTGCCCAATGTCTTCTTCTATTTTTTACAACTCGTATTCTTTACTTTTTGCTTGCTTGTTTCGAATAACTGAATCATTCTACAACTCTTATTTTTCGCGGTAGACCGTGATAAATCTGATAGTTTTTCGTGCAACCTTTGGTCTCTATGGATTCGATCCCGAACCACTACAACGTACTCATATGTATGCTTGTAGTGATTTCTCAGGCGAAAACCTGAGCTATCAAGAACCACTCCCTAAACTCATTCATCCTTATCTCCTAAAAGAGTATATTTCTTGGATCATTTAGTCTCCTTCCTTCTTTCATGGATTTTGTGTTTAGATGCTTGTCAAAGGGTTGTACCATAGGAGATTCTTCTTCTTGAACTCTTTTTAAAGGTTATTCAAAGTTCACATCCTCATTCTCCTTAAACTCTTCACCTTTGATATCCTCTTTAGAAATTGATCGAGCATCTTCTTCTTCTTCTTTGGGTGAAATACTCCATCTCTTTCCTTCATCCATTTCAAGCTTAACATTCAAATATTCTTCAGTAGAACATCCAAAGAGCATCTCGAATTCTTCTATGATCTCTTCTTCCTCTTGTTTAAAGTAGATGTCTTATAGTGTTGTTTCTTCCTTGCCTGAAACCGTCTTCATGTTGATGGAGCTTTTCTCTTTTCCTTCAAAATCAACAAGTGAGAAATCTTCAAAAGGTTATTCTATTTGTTTCCAATAGTTCCTAATGTCCTTCTTGATGCTTGTAAGTGAGTTACTCACTATAGGCATGGTCTCGGTGTCTTCTCCATATTCTATGACTCCATCGTCAATTGATGCCTTTCTAATGAGAAACGCGAGCCCTTCCATGGATTCTTTGGATTCCTTAAGGAAGTCATCCAAGTCTTAAGATCTCTCTAAAAGGCCTTCTCTAATAGCTATTATGTTTGTCTCCACATCGGCTTCATGAGAAGTAATGCATCTTCTCCAAATTACTTCGATTCCTTGTGTAAGCTAAGTCCCGGTTGAAACCATGAGTGCTCTAATATTATCCATGCGAAGACCTTGATGCAAAACATCTAGCTTCACACTAAAATTATCAAACATCTCCTTTTTCTCAAACTTGTCCCTTTCTTCATTTTCCATAAATTGCCTTAGCAAATTATGGTTCTCTTCTTTTATGGACAGAGGGGAGAATTGGAGAAATTGGTACTCTTGATTGCAACCTTGAGCTAGTTCTCCATAAGGACAATACTTTTGTGAAGTGGATATCTCATAAGCTCCATGATAGCTTGTGGGGCTACAAGCTATCTTTCTTTCTTGTTCGTCCAACATAGCCTTCCAAATTAAATTCATTATGAAAGACATCTTCTTTCTTTCTTGTGTGGTACCTTGAAAAAAGAACAAACACATGAATGAAAGTTAGTAACCAAACAAATTAAAAAAATATAAAAAAGCTTAGTCTACGGATAAATTGAAATCCTAATGAGAATTTACTTAGTTCCCTGGTAACATCGCCAAAAACTTGACGAGGCTAGGTTTTGCTAGTGATTAACTTCAAATTTTAAATTTAAATACCTTAATCAACTAAAATTATTCATTAAACCACAAGAATATGGCTATGTCGATTGTAGTACTTAGGGGTCGAACCCACGAAAACTAGAGATTCAAACACTAAGAATACAAAATATCTCCTAAGCTAAGCAAATGAAATGAGAGGTGACGGTTGATAATTAATACTAACATAAATGAAAACATAACCTAAACACACTAACACATATGCAACGAATGAACCAAGCAAGCAAGCACAAGGTTAACGCAAGTAGCTAATTTGCAAAACCAAGACAAACAATGTAAGATTCAAGAGGGATGAAATCGATCTTGAGACAGGGAAATTGTTTAGAATTAAATCCAAGAATGCAAATGAGTTTCTCTAGACTTTATTATATGACGAAAGATATTCCTAGGCCAAGGATCCCTCCTTAATCGATCTATCCACTCTCATGGCGAAGATCTATTCACCCATACACATTACAAGGCTCAACTCTCACTTTTTTCCTATCTAAAAATGTAAGTGATAGTAATCCACAAGCGCTTTTAGCCATTTGACACCTAGGTACATTCACTCTCATGGGTCAAGATGAAAAACATAGATTTTTTGTTCTCTCAGGCATTTCGTCGAATACTTTCTAGGCGTCAATGAGAAAGCATGTAACTTTTGAAGATCTAAACAAAACCAAGTAGGAATCTATGCCAAGATCTAGTCTAATACCCATTACAATCTTAGATCTAACCTCTAACTACCATATCTCAAGATCTAATATTCTCTACTAACTAAGATCCTTTGAAATCCATGAAATGTAAATGGTTTCTTGTGAATCCATGCTTGAAGTTAGAAGAGATGAGAAGAGATGAGATAAGATTATTAAATGCAAAGAAACTCAAGCAAATGCAGAAAAGTCTCAACTTTGTAAGAACGGAAGAAACTTGGAAAAAGTATGAAAATAGATGAAGAACAAGGAAAAAAATGAAGAACAAGGAAAAGAAATGAAGAACAATAATTAAAGAGACTTGAAATGCATAAATAAGTAAAAGAGATCCAAGAATAAAGTATTTAGAAAAATTTTTGAATCTTAGAAACAAACTTAAAAATATAGAAAAGTTAAAGTGTTCTTGGAGGCTTAGAGAGGGTATTTATTGGGAATGGGGAAGAGAAGGGTTGCCCTAAAGTTTTTTTGGCTCGGATGCAAGCCACAATTGGTCCCATGTTGCCAACTATTGACTAGGCTGGTCGATAGTGGCTTGCATTGGCAGTTTCTTATTGCATTTTCAATTGCCTTCAGAATGACGTATTATTTGCATATATCTCCTCTTTGCACGGACTACCATATGTTGATTTCAAAGGATTCTTCTTTTCTTTGCTTGTCTTCATAAATCTTTAATCCACTTCCAAGCTCCATGACTCCACACACATTTTTGGTTCCATTTTGATCCTTCTTCATTCCCTTTTGCTTCATTTGACTTTTCTTCATTCCTTTTCATTTCCTTTGATTCTTGTTCATTTTCCCTTGATTAATGCTTGTTGTCCACTTCGTTTCCACCAAGAATCAAGTTCCAAAGTCTGCTCTTTCTTGTCAAGATCCATTCCCTACAAAATGCAAAGAATGCATGCAAAATGTGAATAATCTTAAACTAGACTCAATTCCTAAACTATATGAATTTTGACACTAAAATGCATTATTTTCATCAAAATGCAACTAAAACACATACTAAATGATGCTAAATATGTGTTAAATTATGTACACATAAACATCTAGTGGTGGTTAAAACGTAGCTGCCCATCAAGGCGGTGCTTCATCACCTCGAGCTGTCAGGAAGATTAGCCAAGTGGGTAATAGAATTGGTGGAATACGATGTCATCTTCAGGCCCCTCAGCGCCATCAAGTCGCAAGTACTTGCAGATTTCGTTGCCGAATTTGCAACCACCATGGAATCATCGCTACAAGACGAAATTTAATACTACAAGGATGACTTTAGAGAGAAAGAATGGAAGTTGTATGTTGATGGTTCCAACAATATAAGGGGAACATGATTAGGGATATTTCTTATGTCCCCTAACGGTGATGTGGCATTTCGGGCTGTTAGGTGCACCTTTAAAGCCACAATCAACGAAGCACAATATTAAGCCTTAATCACTTGGTTGACCTTGGACAAGGACATTTTGGACAAGGATTTCTATCGATCTCTCTATGTATTTTTTTTCTTTTAAGCACATTCGGATTTTATTGGTTCCGAAATTAACAATAACCATAAGCATCTTTTTTTTTGAAGATTTTTATTAAAGAGAAAGAGGAGAACTGTAGACTTAATTTTACCAGATCTAAAAAGGAATTTGATTCAATGTATAACAAGCCTCAAGAAGAGAAAATTATGTTCATTAAATTTTGAGTAGCTAAAGGTTACCCTGATATCAAGTGATGTGGTGCCTCAATTAGTTGATCCATTTGGCCTATCCAGTTCGGTAAAACTGCAGTCAAACACATACACTAGGGACACTAGTCATTGTAAACATACTTAGTTTATAGTCAATCTTGTTTCCATACTGATTTTGACTCAATAAAACATTTTTATTTGAAATTTTTTTAAAACGACTCAAAACCTCCGAAAAAAAGAATCAAAAACAAAGAAAGATAAGCATTAATAACAATAAGAATCCCCTCATACTTAACTTGTACCATCTCGGTGTAAAATTAAGTGAAGAAGGTACTAAAATCTAAGATAAGGAATAAGAATCACTTAGCTACTGGTCGAAATATTTGAAGATATGTATGGCCGTATGTGATGTCTCGGTAAACCGAAATCTTGCTCGTTTGGCCGTTTTGCAATCTGTGAAGAATGCTCTGACCAAAATGAATTTCCACTGCAAAATAGCATATTTTATAAGTAAAAAGAAGTTTAAAAGGCTACAGCTTGTACCTTATATGATTAGGCCGAGTTTGGTTTACGGTACGCTCGCACTAGTAGAAAAAAATCTTATAGCAATAAAATTGCCACGTAAATTTTGTGGCAAAATGCAGAAAGACAAGAAAATGCCACGAAAATGTCAGGAAAAAAGATCGTGGCAATTCGTGTAAAAGTCATGGCAAAAAATGCTACGGAAATAATCACGAATTTGTCACGACAAAAAACATGGCAAAATCGTGGCTATTTTTGTCACGATTACCCACGAAAATTTCATGGGAAAATGCAAAAAGCCACGAAAATATCACGAAAATGTCACGAAAATAAAATTTCGTGACGATTCGTGTAAACATCATGGTAAAAAATGCCACAAAAGTAATCACAAATTTGTCACAACAAAAAAATGTGGCATTATGTGGCAAAATCATGGCTATTTTTTCACGATTACCCACGTCTATTTTCGTGGCAAAGAATAGCCACAAAATTAGTCACGATATTCCCGTGACAACATTGTGACGATGAATACGCGAAAAAAACGTGACAAATTTTTTTGTCACGTTTTGCTAACGTGAACAATATCATGGGAATCAACCGAAAAAAACATCAAACCAATCACATCGTTTCTAGATGTCACGTGTAATGAAGGAAACAACTTTGTGTCGGAGAATATATTCGTTTTTTGTCAAGAAAAATAATTGTGGTTTGTTTCGTGGTAAAAATCATGGCTTTTCATGGCATAAACGTGACAATTTCTCGTCACAAACCGTGGAAAATCCGTGGCAAAAATTTTCTATATAAGAAACCAATAATCGATCATTTGTTTGCTTCACAAGTATATTGACAATGAGTGAAACAAGAAAGTTTGTCGAAGACATTTTTTTTTACTAAATTAAATATCTATTATTGTTCGCAAACAAGAGAGTGGATCGACACATCAATCCAATCCAAAATTTGGGTTTCAAGAGAGTTTATGGAGGATGTTGAAGTATTCATTTCATTTTCTTCTACTCAAGATTCTTTCAAAGAGCTTAAAACCATGTTATGTCCATGTGCAAGATGTCAAAACCGAAAACAACGCGATGCCAAAACTGTAACCCGCCATCTTTACCATGTCAGATTCAAGGGTAACTATTATATATGGTCAAGCCATGGAGAAAGTATTTATGATGTTGGAGAATCATCGACGACACCACAATTTTCTAGACGACGTTTGTCGTAAGCAGCAGAAGAGCCATATCAGACGAACATGAATGTTAATATGGGAGCAGATAGTGGGCCAACCCACATATTTGAGAATGTTACGAAACCAACAAATGAAGAAAAATATGAAGATAGTGTGTTTGAAGCTTTCGAAGCCGCCAATCAACCACTGTACGATGGATGTGTTGAAGGTATTTCTCAATTATATTTGGCTTCACGTTCATTGAAAGTCAAAACGAATTATAATTTTCCCAAGGCATGTCTAGACGAGATATCAAAAATTGTAATAGATGTTCTGCCACAATCAAATAAAGCCCCTGCTTCATATAAAGAGACGAAGAAGTTGACGCAATCACTTGGTCTTCCCGTTGTTAAGATTGATATTTGTGAAGATAATTGCATGCTATTCTGGAAGGATGATCAAGAGTTGTTGGCTTGTCGGTTTTGTGCGAAAGATTGATTCCACCAAAATGATGGGGATGGAAAATAACATCTAAAACAAAGGATGTTTTATGTGCCAATTACAGAGCGGTTGAAGCGTTTATACCAACTAAAGGGGACTGCATCACAAATGCGACGGCATGCGCAACATGTGTCTCCTGGAGGAGAAATACATCACCCTTCTAATGGAGCCCCATGGAAACATTTCAGCAAGGTATATACTGATTTCGCTGCAGGAAGTCGGAATATATGTCTAGGAATAGCAACAGATGAATTTAATCCAGTTGGTATGAATGGTGAAGCCCACCCGATCTGGCTAGTAGTTGTAACTCTGTATAACTTACCTCCCGATATGTATATGAAGAGGGAATATTTCTTTTTATCGGTGCTAATACCCGGACCAAGACATCCAAAAAAAAGTATAGATATCTATATGCAACCATTAATTGAAGAATTAAAAAGTTTATGGAGTGACGGGGTAGAAGCATACAATATCTCAAGAAAGGAAAAATTCACAATGTGAGCCGCTTTAATGTGGACAATTAATTACTTTCAAGCTTACGACATGATGTCAGGTTGGATGACACATGGTCTTTTAGCTTGTCCATATTGCCTAGATGATACAAAGTTATTTTGGTTACATTATGGAAGGAAACATAGCTGGTTTGACTGTCATCGAATGTTTCTACCTATAAATGATCCCTAGAGGCGAAATGTTCAAGGGTTTCGACAAGGGAAGATAGAAATTGATGCTCCTCCATCATGGCTGAACGGAGAGGAAATTCTCCATGAAAGAATCAACAACATCGTAGGATTGTCCAGAACTGTTGATTGTGGAGGAAATGGACACGACAACCCTGCTCGCACAATAGATGTCCAGAACTGTTGATTGTGGAAGAACTTTCGGGACTTGCGTATTGGGAAAACCTCCTACTTCGCTACAACCTGGACTTAATGCACATTGAGAAAAATGTCTTCAACAATCTTATCAACACGGTTTTGAATGTTCCTGAGAAGAAAAAAGATAATGCTAACTCGAGCATGGATTTGGCTACTTTGTGTAGAAGACAAGAGTTACATATTATAGAAGAGGGAACGATGCCTGTCCCGATATTTTCGTTGGCGAGGGAAGAGAAAAGAGAATTTCTGCGATGGTTGAAGAATGATATAAATTTTCCACACGGGTACGCCTCAAAATTTAGCAAGTGCATTGATGAGACATGGCTTTCTGATGCTGACTACATCGTTCTCCAGAAATTTATGCTACCTAATTGTGATACATTTGAACCCTACGAAAGGTATTTCTATAAAATTTTATATATCGCACATTTGTTACAATGTTAGTTGATAGTAATAGTCTAGCAAAACGACTACACAAGACGTTTGAGGAGTCGATGAAGGAGGGCTACCCAAATATCATTAATAATGAACTCCAAATAGCAAAAGACCAACACTTTGCAGAATGGTTGAAAAACTATGTGAGTTTCTCATATTTATAAAGATTAGTGTTAATATGAAAAAAATCATAATGTTATTTATCTTTAATTTTACATTCAATTATTATGTTATTGAAGCTAGTAAAGTATATGAGTTTCCATTATGGATGTTGGATTTTTCACAAGGTCCACAACGTAACTACAAATCATGACCAATTTACTTCTCACGGGGATACTACTTCCTCATATAACCATGGAAAAGATAAGAGAGCCCTACATTATGGCATTTACGTTCGTGGAACCACATATACTGATTATTACGGGTTGATCGAGGAGATTATGATGGTTGAGTATTTTGGTTCTATTAACCTTAAGGCCATGATTTTTAGATGTAGGTAGTTTGATACAACTGAAGGTAGGGCATGCTAAGGCAGTACGAGATTAGGAATCATTGATGTCAATCCGCGGAGGCAGTACGAGAAATATGATCCATTTATATTATCTGGAAATTGTGATCAAGTGTGTTTTATTCCTTACCCACGGGTTCATCGTACTGCATCATCAGATTCGTGTGCTTGCACAAAATTTGTGCCTAGTGGGGTTCGAGAAACATATGAAGTTGCTTTATGCGCAATGCAAGACGACATACACAACCAGGTTGGTGCAAGAATTGAATTGTGACGAATTGAATCGTATGTCGTGGAAGATGATTTAGAGTATGATTTGCCACTTGTGGTTCCAACGAATAATGAATACGTTTCTAACGATGAGTTAGAAGTGTCGTGTACTGATTCAAATACTGACTCAGATGCGAGTCCGTAGATAATTCTACTATTTTGTTATATGCGCATGTTTTTTAAATATTTTCGTATACCCTACACATCATTTAAACTATAAACCATATACAAACTAAATTCAAACCTCAATCCTTAAACTGTAAACCCCATTTAACCCCTAAATAATAGAAATATATTAAAACCCAACTCAGCAGAATAAATTAAACCCAAACCCAAAAAATTCAAAAAGATTGAGGCCCAACCAATTAGATTTAACCCTGGAGAAACACTTAGCGATTTTCATTCATCGGGTTAACTCCTAAAATACTCCTAAAAGTTCAAAATCAATCCACCATAC
>OVAN01016100.1:0-10829 GCA_900406275.1 Anastatica hierochuntica
GTCTCTCTCAAAACTCCAAAATAGCATAATCAAAACTAAAAACGAGCCTGAATGTTTTAATATGTAATTTGGGTCTTCAATTTTCGATTCTGGTTCAAAATAAGTGGTTTTGGTCACGTCTGGACAAGGATCGATCGATCCTTATCCCACCAAGGGCAGGGATCGGTCGATCCCTGTCTTTCTGCCAAGTTACTCTGCNATGGCCATAACTTTTGATCGCACCGTTGGATTTCATTCAAACCACCTCTAAATTAAAGCTAACTCTTGTGGCTATCTTATGTTACAATTGAAGCTCGATCCAAAGGTGGGAAGTCTGTAAAATAAGGCCAAACTTCTGACATTTCAGCATGATTCTACATTCCAAATATCCGTTTTTGGCCCAATTTGTTCTGTTTCTCTCCAAAGCAACCTAAAACCTATAAAACACTAAATAACACCAAAAGACTCCAAAAAATACCAAATAAATATTAAAAAACCATTATCTCTAATAAAATAGTGATAAAAACCGATAAAATACGAATATATCAGTAGCTTCAGCGTATTTCACCAATTTGTTCACAACCAATCATACCAACGAGGCTGATAATCTCTACAATAGTATTCAAGCCAAAGTAACGCCAGAAATGAATCTGACTTTAACTGCTTGCGTGACGGTGGAGGAGATCAAACATGCTTTGTTCCTTATCGGCCCTTATAGAGCGCCTGGTACTGACAGTTTTACGGCGGTCTTTGTCCAACAATTCTAGAATGAGGTTGGTGTTAATATGTGTGGCATGGTTCAGAAGTTCTTTCATACTGGTCATATGGCTAAGGTCATAAATCACACTAACATATGCCTGCTCCCGAAGGTATCTCCTGCGAAAGCTATGTCTGATTACCGACCAATAAGTCTCTGAACTGTTAGTTATAAAGTAATCTCAAAAGCTTTGGTGCTAAGGCTAAAGAGGGTCTTAAACAGTCTGATATCATAATCGCAGGAGGCGTTTGTTCGAGGGCGTAATATTACTGATAATGTACTCACTGCACATGAGTTATTACATGAGTTGAAATAAAAAAAGATTGCGCAAAAGAGTATATTGGTATAAAGACTGATATTAGTAAAGCATGTGATCGTGTTGAGTAGAGTTTCTTGGAAACTACGATGAGAAAGATGAGTTATGGATACAGTGGATTATGGCTTGTGTGTCGACAGTTAGTTACTTAGTCATCATCAATGGTCAAGTTTATGAACATATTAAGCCTTCACGAGGTATACGCCAAGGCGATCCTTTATCGTCCTACCTTTATATCTTGTGTGTGGAAGTGTTGAGTCAAATGTTGGTAACTTCAGAAACTACTAAACGGTTCCAAGGTATGAAACTAGCTCAGCAGTGTCCGACAATATCTCATCTTCTCTTTGCAGATGATTCGTTGTTCTTTTGTCGTGCGGAAGATAGTGATTGCAAAGAAATAGCGCGCGGTTTAAAGGCTTACGAGATAATCTCTGGACAAAAGGTTAATCTGGATAAGTCTTCTATAATATTTGGTATGAAGATTCGAGAACCAAAGCGGTTAAGACTTCAGAAGATATTCGGTATTTACAGAGTTGGGGGAGGCAGAAAATATCTAGGCCTACTAGAACAATTTGGGAGAAATAAGACGGAGAGGTTTGGTTATGTTGTCGAGAAAGTAAAGAAAGTTGTGACAGGATGGTATAATAAGTTCATTTCTCCTGCTGAGAAAGAAGTTTTCATTAAGACAATTGCTCAAGCAATGTTAATCTACTCCATGAACTGCTTTCTGTTACCAAATACGATTTGTGATAATATCAACAACGTTTTAACTGAGTTTTGGTGGGGTCATGACAACGGAAAGAGGAAACTTCCATAGGTGGTGTGGAAAAGGATGTCTCTTCTGAAGGGTGAAGGTGAGTTAGGTTTTCGCGATATCCAACACTTTAATCGGGGGCTATTAGCCAAGCAAGCTTGGAGAATATTTACTAACCCGTCTTCTCTGCTAAGTCGCTTATATAAGGGACATTATCACCACACTCATCACTTTATGTCTTCCTCTCCAAAGCGCAATAACTCTTTTGGCTGGAAATCAATTCAAGCTGGTAAAGATCTTCTTTAGAAAAGTCTAAGGGTTCAGATCAGAGATGGTCAATCTACGTTGGTTTTCTTGGATATATGGCTTCGTGTTCTGCCACTGAGTCTTTTTATAAACCAAGTAAACCATGATCCAAGGCTGCTAGTATCTTATCTATTCAAAGTTGGAAACAAAGCGTGGGATGAAGAAAAGGTGCGATATTATCTAAGCTTTGATGATGCAGATGTGGTCTTAAATATGTACTTGGCTCGACATGCTACATGGGATTTTTTAGAATGGCCTTTCTCAAAGAATGGGAGTTAGAATGTCAAAAGCGGTTACTGGTTTTCTACTCATGCAGGTTATATAGATGAAGAGGTTGTCCCACCCCAGGGATCACCGACTTTGAAGCATCATATATGGAAGTTGCATATCCAACCTAAACTGCAACATTTCCTTTGGTGGGCTATATCTGGAGCATTACCCACTAATGAAAGACTAAGTTCGAGACAAATCAACATTTCTCCCATTTATCAAAGATGCTGCTCTGAGGAAGACGCCATTAACCACATGGTGTTCACTTGTCCTTCTTCTAAAGTTGTGTGGCGGTGTTCTCCTTTCAGAAAACAAGAGTATCCAAGTGATTCACTGGAACAGAACATATTGACACTTCTCCAAATCAAAGATACTTCTCACATCCCAAAGGAAGTACGATACTCTACATTTTGGATAGCTTGGCACATATGGAGGTCTCGAAACGATTTCATCTTTGAGAAGAAACAGCTTCATCCAAGTGATGTGGCCGCTAAAGCTAAAGAAGCAGCCGTTGAATGGTTTGCGGCTTTTGAGGAAGAGAATGGAGTTTGTGATGCTCGAGTACAGGCGAGTGGGAACCTCTGGTTCAGGGCTGGTACAAGTGTAATTTTGATGCGAGTTTCAAGCCAAATGAAGCAGAAACAAGTATCGGTTGGATCTTATGCGATGACAACGGAGGTTATGTTTTATCCGGTGTGGCCAGACTGCAATCTATGGCCATGCTGCTACAAGCTGAAGTTGCGACATTCCTTTATGTGTGTACAAATGATGTGGGTTCTTGGATATCGTCAAGTGTTGTTTGAAGGTGATAGCTCAGAGTTGGTTCGATTAGTCAATAGTGGTGAAGACAATAATGAGATTGCAACACTTCTTATCGACATAAGAAGATGGATGCAGTTTCTATCTCTTTGTTATCTATCTCATGTTTATAGAACAAGTAATTTGATCGCTGATGTAATGGCAAAAAAGGCTGCTAGACTAAAGGAAAAGTCCTATGTTTTTTCAATAGCACCTGAATGGCTACCTGACAATCTATGTATTTTGTAATCTATTAATAAAAGTAGACGTTAAAAGAAAAATTATTATATATGTTGAATCAAATGTCGTGTCTGTTCATAAAGTAGTTATATTGTTAAAGGTCATAAGAAACAAGAGTTACAACTCTTGACTTTCATGTCTGTTAAAATCTATTTAAAATGTTGTTGTTGTGTAAAAACAATTTCAGTTTTCACTTTCTATTCAATAAAACCTCAGTTTCTAAGTACTTTTTTACAATACAGTAATTTAACATTCACATATCTGTAATGTTAAAAAAAGCCTCAGTTTCTAAGTACTTTTAATATGGGGCTCTATTTGTTTGTAAGGCCCATTATTTTGAAATAAAAGACGCTCTAAAATTCCATTAGTTACCCTTCGCTACTCTTCATCTAAGACGCAGTTTCTAGGTGTAAATATGTCATTTACTACAGATGCGTGATCCCGGCATATGCGTTACTTCTTCTTTATCCTCTCTTTTGGGAGGCAATGTTAAGGTGCGCAGCTTCTTTCGTAGACCGTCGCTATGATGGGCGGTTACGATTTTTTGTTGTCTTGATATAACTAATATCTACCGTTAGATTATTTTTGATGTTTTTCATGTTTGCCACGTCAGTTGAGGAGTTTAGATGTTACCATGCTCCATCTTGTATGCAATCTTTTTTGCCTTATCGCAATAATCTTTTTGAAGGTTTGTTTATTTGCTTCCTTTATTTTCGTCTTGTTCGTTTATTAAACTTTTCACGACACAGATAGGGTTGAGCTCTGGAGAAGTGTTTGATCGCAAGAAAAGCTTCGTCTTTGTCTTCAACAGGTTCGATCTTCCTCTTCGTGTAGATTAATCGAAGGCTGGGTTCGTCTATGTTTAGCTTTAGGATAGTCTTTATGTCTGATACAAAAATTGGGTTTTTGGATTTCACTAGGGATTTTAATATATTTATTTAGATCGTGGACATGATCGAATGATAAACAGATAAGAATCTGCTCTTTAGGACAAACTCGGTTTGATGCATATGTTAAGAGTTTACCTTTGGACTGTCTAATTTGATGGTTGTCTGATTATCTCATATATTAATGTAGGTGCGGAAGGGATGGCGAAAAGTACGTTTAAGCAAGAGCATGATCTAGGTGTGTATACGAATGTTGTTGTTGTTGATTCTCAAGAAAAATTGTTTAGATCTAAATGATATCCTTTTGCCTGAATCTTCAGAGAAGAGAAGGGCAGAGGCTGCTCGGATTAGGGAGAAGTATCCAGATAGGATTCCGGTTAGACCTCGTATCCCCTGTGATTAGCTTATTTGTTTCCTTTTCCATTTCGAGACCGTTTCACTGAAAGTATGCGTGCACTGTTAATCGGTTGTGTTTTCATGGCCCAGCAATATGGTAGTTTTAGCTTTTGTGGCTCTGTCTAGGTATCTATGGTTTTGTAGATAATATCTGAATCTAAATGTTACACCCAAATAATGGTTGGTTGTCAAGTTATTATTATCTGATTTGTTATTGGTTTGCTCTATTCTAGTGTCATTAACTTCGTTAGGACTTTAGATTTTGTTTCTCGAATGAGATTTTCTGAGTCTCGGATTCTTATTTAATTGTGCTTGTTGACTCTATGGCTTAAATGTATTGAATGCTTAATTCATGTATGATTCATATGGTTAAATTGACACTTGTGTGGAATCCAGGTGATTGTTGAGAAGGCGGAGAAGAGTGATATACCAACCATCGACAAGAAAAAGTAAGAGCTTAGTGTAATCAGTTATCCTCTCATTCAGACTTGTCTTGTGATTCATCATTGAGCTTTTCTTTTTCTTGGTTTCGTATATGCAGATATCTAGTGCCAGCGGATCTGACAGTGGGGCAATTTGTGTATGTCATTCGGAAAAGAATAAAACTGAGTGCAGAAAAGGCTATCTTTATATTTGTGGACAATGTTCTTCCTCCAACAGGTAAACAGATAGCTACTCTACTGTATATTCATACTTAACATGGAGTAGCAAGAGCATAAATGGCTAATTCAATACCATTACAGGTGCGCTTATGTCTGCGGTGTATGAAGAGAAAAAGGATGATGATGGGTTCCTCTATGTCACCTACAGCGGAGAAAACACATTTGGGTTTGGATCTCCATAAATCTCTTGCTGGACATTTTCATTTTACCTCTCTATTCCTCCTAATATTTCTTTCATCTTCTTATTAACTATTTTAAGCAAAGCATGTACTTCTCTAAGATCTTTCGGTTGTGCTTTTAATGTGTACAGTAAACATATAAAATAATGTATATAATATCCCCTAGTAATATCTTTATTTTCTCTCTTTCAAAAAATCTGGAAACATAATTTTAGTGAATCATAATAAAGACTTGATTGTTTTCGATGTCTTTCACTCCATATAATGTAAGCCAACATAACATGATGTGGAGAAGGCAGACACATGGGACATGGTAGTTGTGAATGCTAAAAAAGCCAACAAGGTTGGTTAAGTTATAATGGCCTAACTGATTATAACGAAGAGCAGCACGAGGGATTGTGCCACGTGGCAGGCATGGCCAGTAATGTAAGAAATGTCCCACATTGTCGTAGACGGTCGGACCATGCTGCTCTGTTCTTGTTTTACATTTTTAATCTGTGGAAAAGTTTAAGCTCGACACATATATTTAAGTGTAATTTTTCAAAGATTCTCATGCAAGGACCAAACCGATCACGTGGAGCATGAGAAACGCGGTTGTGTTTTAAAGAAAAGTTAGTTACTTTGTATTGCTTCCATGAAAAAGAAAGAGTGAAGGAACAAATAAAAAAAAAAACCTAGCCGCCTCTGGAGAAAAACGCTGCGAAGACCAAGCCGCCTCTGCAAGTCACCGTCCGTTAGGCTCTCTATTGGTGGCCATGGTCGCCGATAAGGAGGTTGCGCTTCTCTGTGATACTACTCTGCCAGTTGATCAATCTCAGCCATCTCAAAAACTGAAATCCTTATGGGTATTTGTTGCTAGTGCTTCATCAGGACAACTTAAGAAACATGATCTCACTCTTGTTGAGGGTGAAACTTCATTCGATGTTCCAGATCATGTGTTGGATGATCCAAACCATCTCTGGAAGAATTTTCTTATCGGAAAATTTCTGGATACTGCTCCTCATGTTGCAAAGGTCCACGTTATTGTGAACAAAATATGGAATTATGGTGCTAAGCCGATTCGTATCGGTGTTCATGTAGTTAATCATACTACTATGAAATTTTTAATTGATGATCCGATCATTTGAAGCAAGCTATTGCAGATAGGGATGTGGAACATTGCTGATGTCCCTATGGTTATTTTTGAGTGGTCACCGACAGTGCTTGCCACTCAACCTGTGCCAGTGCTTGCCACTCAACATGTGCTTAAGTCAATCCCTATTTGGGTTGATCTGGAAAAGGTTCTTGAGCGATTGTTCACAGAGCGAGGGCTTGGGTTTGTAGCAAGTGCTATTGGTGATCCAAAACGCTTGCATCCGAACACTTTAGCGTGCAAGAGCTTTGACAAAGCTCGTATCTTTGTTGAAGCTAACTTGACACAAGAGTTGCCTACAACGATCAGATTGGATATTAAGAAAGGGTTCCAGGCTTAGGTTGGTTGGCCTATCTGTGGCTGCCTCCTAGATGCAAGTCATTGTCAGAAGTGGGGTCATCTCCAAGCAAATTGTGTGTTGGGCGAGTAGATCGTCCAGTGACTATCTTGCGAAGGGAGGAGAAAAAGTTAGAGATTGCTGATGACATTGTGTCTGATCAAGCTCTTGCTCTTGTTCTCGCTAAAGATTATGTTGAAGTTCCAAGTGTTGAATTGTCTTTCTGGGAAAGGTTTGGCGGAGCCTATAATGCCAGAATCAGAGGGTACGCAAGATGCTGAGCATAGCATTATGGTCCAAGCTTCGGCAAAACAGAGTGATGGTGCGCAACAGGCTGTTGACCAATGGACAAAGGTTTCTCCTTCTCGTTTGGCCAGAAATGATGATCACAAGTCACACTCAGATGTTTTGCCGAATTCAGCTATGTTTGATGTTTCCTCGTCTCGTTTTGCCGTTTTGTTGGATGCAAAAGGAGCTTAGGGAGCAATGCTAAATGAGGATATTGAGGAGGTTGAGGATGGTGAGATCAATGACCCCATACAAGAGGTTGTCGACAGAGGAAAGGGAGTTGAAGGGGGACGTGCTCAGCAAGGTTTCACCTCGACTCATGTTTCTTTGGAGAAATCAGTTTTGCCTATTCGCCAAACGTTGCCTCGATCAACTAAAGGCATTAATCCGTGTTTTTTGGATGATGCTTCTACGGCTGAGCGTGACAATGTCTCGACCCAAAGAGGTTGGAGAAGCACCAAGAAAAAACATTAATGTCGTTGTTCTCCTAGAATATGTGAGGATTCAATAAAGTTAGAAAATAAGATGTCTTTCGGCAATGGGTTTCTTCAACTCAAGCTTCCTTTGAGGTGCATTTTAGAAACTCGCATTCAGGAGAGCCGGGCTTCTGCGGTGTGTTATAGAGCATTTCCTGGCTGGTCTCTTTTAACTAATTATGAGCATCACTGTCTTGGTCGAATTTGGGTAGTCTGGTCCGATGAGGCTGTAGTCACGCCTATGTTCACGTCAGCACAATTGATCACATGTTCTGTTACGATTCTCGCGCAGAATATCGATCTCTTCTGCACTTTCGTGTATGCGTCAAACTTTGAGAGGGAAAGGCGCGAGCTGTGGTCCGATTTTTGCTCTCACCATTCCTCTCCTATTTTCCGCGGGAAGCCATGGGTAATCCTAGGTGACTTCAACGAAATTTTGACGCTTGATGAGCACACCAATGTGGCTTTGCCAACTAGTGGAATGCAAGATTTTCAGGGAGTGGTGGCATAGTGCTCTCTGTCTGATCTTGCTTATCATGGGACAAAGTTTACATGGTCTAATTGTAGAGAAGAGGATCCTATTAGCAAGAAACTGGATAGAGTTCTAATCAATGATGAATGGCTTACGTGGTTTTTGAATTCATTCGCTTCGTTTGAGGCAGGAGGAATTTCATATCATCCGCGTAGTCATGTTCAGCTCTCCTCGCAGAGGCCTCCTACTTGTAAGCCTTTTAAGTTTTTGAATCTTCTTGCCGCTCATGAGCTTTTCTTGCCTACAGTACAAGAGTTTTGGGCAGGTACATCGGCTTTGTTTCAGTCTCGGGAAGCCATGTTCACGAGAAAGCTGAAAGAATTCAAGCATGTTTTACGGTGGCTCAATAGAGAAAGGGTTGAAAATTTGACTAAGAAGGCTATGGAGGCTTATGTTGATCTATGTGAGAAGCAGTTGGTCGGAATTTCATATCTCACACCAGTGGCTTTAAGGGCTGAAAATATCGCGCAAGATCGGTGGCAATACGTTTCCGGGTTAGAGAAGAAAATGTATAAACAAAAGGCCAAAATTCACTAGCTTGCTATTGGTGATCAGAATAACAAGTTTTTCCACCGTGTTTCCCAGACTCAAGCTTCTAGGAACGCTATTCACCTAATCCAAAATAGAGTAGGTGAAGTCGTAACTGAATTGGATGATATAAAGGCAGTGGCAGAAGATTGGTTTTGAGTCTTTTTACAAGAGCAGCCGCCGAATTTTACGGGTGTCACAGTGACACAGTTGCAGGATATTTTATCGGATTTCAGGTAACACATGATGTTAGTTCTCAACTAATTCATCCATTCATGAATGCAAAAATTCAAGTTGTCTTATTCTCCATGCTGACCAACAAGACCCCGGGGCCAGATGGTTACACAAAAGAGTTCTACCAAGCGACTTGGCCCATTAATAAATCTAATTTTCTGGTGGCGGTGAGATCATTTTTCCGCAATGGCTACATGCCTAAGGGAGTAAACTCTACAATTCTGGCACTTATCCCTAAGGTGGAGGGGGAGATGGAGATGTGTGAATATCGACCAATAGCATGTTGCATCCTTATTTACAAAGTCATATCCAAGCTTATAGTGGATAGCTTAAAAGGGGTACTTCCTTATTTAGTCTTACCAAACCAATCTGCATTTGTGAAGGATAGGTTGCTCCTTGAGAATGTTTTACTTGTCACAGAGCTTGTAAAGGACTATCATAAGGACAACATATCGACTCGATGTGCTCTAAAAACTTATATAGCGAAGGCTTTTGATACGGTTCAGTGGAATTTTCTTGTTAACACTTTACGGGCGATGGAGTTCTCTGACATGTCCATTCGCTGGATATATACTTGCATTTTCACGGCTTCTTTTTCGGTCCGAGTCAATGGTGAACTCGTGGGTTTCTTTTCTAGTGCTCAGGGATTGCGTCAAGGGTGTGATTTATCTCCTTAACTTTTTGTTGTTACCATGAATGTCTTATCTGGATTGCTTTATCGGTCTACGAGTACGAGTCGTCTCGACTATCATCCAAAATGCCAAGCATTATCTTTGACATATTTGTGTTTTGCGGACGATATTATGGTTTTTACGGATGGAAGTATGGAGTCTATGACGGTTGTGGTGGACGTGTTTGACATGTTTGGTCAATACTCAGGCCTTAAGATCAACTTAACGAAATCAAGTATATTTTTTGCAGACATAACAGAAGGAGAGCGAGATGCTATTTTTAATCGATTTCAGATTCAAGTGGATACACTTCCCATGCCATACTTGGGTTTGCCATTGATGACTAAGTGTATGTCGGCGCTTGACTATGCTCCTTTGTTAGAGCGTATTTAGAGACAGATGAAGTCTTGGTCTACGAGATACCGTTTGCCGGTAGGCTGCAACTGTTGCAGTCTGTCATCTCGGGTATCACACACTTCTGGAGTGCAACATTTCGACTTGATGCAATCCAGGATCTTCAGAACAAGATAATAGAGGTTTCAGATCTTAATTTCAGGTTGTTTCTGCGAAAACAAGGATGGATTTTTCGTTGGAGATGATGTTTGGATAGAGTTTATTCTAGATCTAGAGAATTAACTCTTTGATGATCTGGAATGAGAAGACTCTTAGAGAATTAACTCTTTAGCAATAAAGTTTTGTTCAAAGATGAACAGGGATTCACTTTCTTAGAAATAAAAGAGAAAACTTAAGGTTGCATAAAAATCTGGATAACCTAAAAGTATGTAGAAACAAAGCTTAAATAGACTAAAATCCCTAAGGGTTTTCGAAATCCTTCTTCCAAAAGGAGTTAGGAAATTTCGACCCCTTAATAAAATTGGGCTTAAAATCAGGCCCTAAAATAAGAAAAAATAAATTTAGTCTAAAACTAACTAAAAACCCAACAGATATTCTGATTTAATCAAGTCTGAAAACCGAATGGTTGAAAGTCTTGGTTACATCCTGGTTGGCTTCTTGATCTGAAATTGAGATTGGTTCAAAATAAACCAATGTTGCAATCTGGTTCTGAAGCCGTTTTGTCTGAAATCTG
>OVAN01016102.1:0-10828 GCA_900406275.1 Anastatica hierochuntica
TTGGTAGTTAGGTTTTACAAATTTAAAACTTGACGAACCACAAATCGTGAGAACAACAGCTCTTGCGGCCACGACTTAGCACTTGTTGTAACACTCTACGCAGATTCGAATAAGATATCTATTGCTCTATTTTTCTTTCAATTCTCTTTTACTTTTACTTCGTCGTCTGTTTTTTTCGTACTTTTGATCTACCGTTGTTTGGTTTAGCAGAAATCTGGGAGCTCAAAGAAATCTGGGTTTCCTGGTTTTCCTCTGAATACGATTATCGACAGTGCGAGTTTAGGTTCCCACAAAAGTCTCCTTAATGACCTTCGTTGGTGTTTCGCCTAGTGGCTGCATCGACGAGACTTTCCTTTTGAATCAAGCACGCCTTCCGTCGTCTTCAACGTCATCGTTGGGTGTATGAGTGTCTATCTCTACCATCAAAGCTTTGAGAATTGTGTTCTCGTCTTCTAACTCCTTCAAACGAGCCTTGTTTTCTCTTAGCATCGCCGCGATCAGCTCGTACTCTTGAAGTGTTGCCGCGATCGTCGTATTGTCGGCTATCTCAGGTGTTTCCTCCTAATGTTGAGTTACGACTACTTCTTCGTATGTGGACTCGAGGTTTTTGCTACTCTTTGATCCGAACGAACTATCAGATTCACTCGTCTTTGTTTCTTTGTTCTTGTTGAAATCTCCCTCTCCTTCTGGCGCCAAACTGTTTGGGGTTTTTTTTTGGTGATTCTTCGATGGAGAAGAACAAGAAAAGAAGATATTGAAGGTTTTAGGGTTTGAAGAGAGATGAATAAAAGAGATGTAAAACTATTTCATTTATTGATGATTAAGAGAATCGATTACAATAGTGTGTGTTTGTCAAAGTTTTTGGATCCTTGAATTAGGGTTCTTCCCTTTGTATTTATAGCCTTCGAATCAGAGTATTTCCATATTTCTTTATGGATAACTTCTATATTCGAGTCTATCTTATACAATAAAGAATATTTCCCTTAATTCATTGAGGTATTTGTCCTTATTTCTTAAGATTTAGATTGTCTAAGGGGAATATCCGCCTTACCTCGGCTATGACCTCAGCTTGGCGGTGTGTCATTGGCTATGGCCTCGGTTTACACTTATAACTAGGGAGTTTGTTTATATCTCCTTCGTCTATTTATGATCGGACTCTATGGGAATAAAATTACCCTCGACAGTTCTCACGTAGATATAATATAAATTAGCGATGATATACTTGCTTGTAATTAAATATAAGGTTATATTTCTATAGTTGATGTAGAGGTTGTCTTCAACTACGAACTTTCATATATTTTAGATCCAAAACAATTTAATTTTATTTAACTAATTAATAAAAATTCATAATTAACATATGACATTCTTTTATTCAAATGAAAATGTCAAAACGATGTGCTCATTGTAGAAAAGCACTAAATAGGCAACTTAAAACCAAAGAAACTAAACGCACCCAACACCTAAATAAGGATAAACGGAGTGCACACTTAACCTTCAGTACAAATCTCTTCTTGAAGCCAAGTTGGCCCGCCCAGGGCCAAATATGATTGGAGCCGACAATCCCGAGTGACACTCTTGGCTACATCTTTCACTAAAGAATTCATTAGTGCATCTTCCAACTCCACTTGACAATGCTGAAATCTCCCTGTCAAAGTCTCAATACATTCCAATAAACCACAATACCTTGGCCATTGTTGCAGTTTACAAAGAGCCTCCACCGCACTTGCGCAATCCATAGCAATGACCACATCACTAAAGCGCAAATTAAACATGCTTTGAAGAGCCCATATTATACATTTTAGCTCAACCATTATCTTGTTATGGCATTCAACAAAAGCATCTCTAGCATGATAAAGAACCTCCCCTTCATGGTTTCTTATGAACCAAGTGATAGCTCAGGTTTTCGCCCTAGATAACACTGCAAGCGTACAGAAGTACGTTGTAGTGGTTCGGGATCGAATCCACAGAGACCAAAGGTAGCATGAAGAAATGTAAGATCACCCAGCGGGCTAAGGCAAGAAAGATGTCTTTTGAGATGATGCAAATGTCGAAAATAAGAAAGCAAAGAAACGCATGCAGCAACGAAGGGGTTGTAAATCAATCAAAGAAGTGTTGGGCATCGGGTATTCTCAAGGAAACAATTCATTGTTGATTCAAATTATAGACTAGGGAACAAGTTATAAACCGTCTTGAACTGAAACTCTAATGTAGAACTGATCTACTTCCATAGTATCAACTCCCTACGTATTAGAAATCTCGAGACTAACTTCCGTTAACCCTCGATTTCTAATCATGCATTACTAACAAGTTTGATTGTTCACAATTCACATAAACATCAACTTCCATTGGCTTAAGAAGAATCGTTTATCTAGGATTCTTTCAGGCATTTAAACAAGCATTTTCCAGGCATTAAAAATACCTAAGTTCAGAAACTAAGTGATCAGTTTAGTTTCATGCATTACGATCAATCATAGATGAAGATCCATTAGATTAAATCCTTAATCATGCGATTCTANACGAACAGACTACTCACTCATGATAATTGCATAAACACAGATCAAATTCAAGAGAGACATGATTGTATTTAACAAAAACAAGAATAAAAGGGTTCTGAGAACTTCTCATATCGAAGTACAAAGATGCTTCTACTCCCTAGGTTACAAAATTAATCTCTGCTCTCTAAAAGTCTGTAAAAGTGCATAATGAAAGGTAAAACATGAGCTTAGGTCTTTTGATTGTAATTCAGTTCGAAATAAGTTCAAACTGGTTCTTCGTAAAATTGATCCGCAAAACGGGACAGGGATCGATCGATCCATGGACATGGATCTGTCGGTCCTTGTCCAATTTTTTGGGTATTTTTCCAGCTTTTCACGAACACTTCCTTTGATGCTTGAAATCCATCCAAAATGCATTCTTTTCGCACATTCNCTTCTGCAAATTCAAGCTCGATTCCTGTAAAAACAACAAAGAACACAAAACCGCGCCCAAAAGGATCCGAATACATACTAAAAACCATAAATCCCGTGTAAAATCCGTAGTAAAAACTACTAAAATAAAGACACATCAAATCTCCGAGACTTGAATCTTTTCTTGTCCTCAAGTAAAGGAAACGAAGACTAAGCCTGCGGGAAAAGAAACTCAAAAACCAAATGGATCGCATGCCATCAGAAAACCTTACTCTGCGCTACTTTCGCTAACCATATAAACTCAGTACAGTTAGACATTCTCCCCAAGATTCGCTGCATAACATCCCAAAGCCCATCAATACTCTAAAATTTGGACCTGCATGCTCAGCTTCCATGTTAATAACTCTTTACATTCAATTAAGATGAGCGTGAAAATTTTCACCAAAGAACTCATAATCAGGAAACCAGGCTAGGTATTCAAGGCTTTTGGTGGTGAGACTTAGAGTGTTTCAGGTATCAAAAACTGCGTCAAAATTCAAGACATTATGCAAAATCGCAGGAGAGAAAGAGTATATTGATATCCGTATCCCCTAACTACCCAAGTACAAACAACCAATCAAGAAGTAAACCAAATATGTGCATTCTTCAGGGTGAATCTAATCAACATAATAATATGCAAATGCTGATTTCTAAACCAGATATGCAGAAACTAAATATAATTTTCGATTTTTTTCAGAACAAATATCTGGTTCAAATTAGCATATCAATGACATTTTTAAGCTCTAAAACATCCATACAACATGAATAAATGCAGCATATCCATCTAAACCACCTAACACCCAACATCA
The DNA here is from genome assembly GCA_900406275.1 of Anastatica hierochuntica. Taxonomy (NCBI): domain Eukaryota; kingdom Viridiplantae; phylum Streptophyta; class Magnoliopsida; order Brassicales; family Brassicaceae; genus Anastatica; species Anastatica hierochuntica. The sequence goes on from OVAN01016102.1 coordinate 3,755, forward strand.
AGAAATCAGACACTCAGGATCGTGTCTAAACCACCTAAAATGTACAATCCTACCTAAGCAATTAGACGGATCATGTCTACCCTATTCTCTCCATTTGTTTTACACATGTGTGTACATAAGATGAAAAAGAAATGCATGGAGAATCAAGGAGATAAGGTAAGGGTGTGGTGCTAGACTAAAGATGAGTCTAGTCACTCATGATTACCGAAAATGATGGTAGAAAAAGAAATGGAGATGTAATCCTGAATGATGGGTTTGATTCCTGATTTTAAGTTCCTGGATCAAAGCATTTAAATTCATTAGTAACCCAAATAAGGTAGAGTTAAAAACATTTAAGACAAAATTGTGAGTTTCAGAGATTTCTGGTGGGTAGTTTGGTCATGAGTTATTCTGGATTGCATGCGCTAAAAGTCCAAATGAAATGGTTAATGAACATATAAATGAAGTGCAATGCACAGAGATAATAGTCTGAAATCATCATAAAGCATGAACAAATCCATAACTGACTCAATAGAAAATAAAAATGACTTAAACACCACCAAAAGAAAAAGAAAAACATATGTAACCTCCCCCAGACTTAATTCACACCGTCTCGGTGGGAAACCAATACAAGAAAGGGGTATGTAGCAAAACAAAAAAATCCAAATAAAAAGAAAAAGAAAATACAAAGTTAAAATGATAGGAAAGAGAACTACTCTGTTGCTTTGGAGGTGCTAGGCATCTGTCCGGGCCTGGCTCTGGGGCGTCTACCTGCATCTTCGGAAGTTGAGTCTGCTCTCCTCTTCGAGTGCTCCACGATCCGTCTGGCCTCCTCTTGCGCAAGAGCCGCGCGAGTCTCTCGAGTCTCTAGCACACCATCAGACTCCTCGCTCTCTGTCTCCTCATCATCATCATATGCATCAGCTGCAGGAACAGGTGGCCTATCCCGGTGCATCTACAACGTCCTCTCAAACAGACCTGCTAATAGAACAAGAAAGAAGTCTCCCTATCCTGGAGAGCCCTCTGGCGACTCACAGCATGAGAGGGCTCGTCCTTTGTTGACTCTAAATGGTCCATACTCTGAACTCAGCAGCAATAGTAGATGTACGCGGCGCTGGGTCAAGCTCATAAGTACTGATATCCTCCGGGAATAGCTCTGCGATCTCAGCATCAGTAGGTTCAGCAAGTGGAGGCATATGAGCCTCATAGTCAGCATTATCAGCTATAGGGTCCCCAACAGGACCTGAAGAACCCTTCTTGAAAGAAGAAGGGCAGTGACAAACACGCTCCAGAGGAGGTAAAAACTCGACTCCTGCTGAATCAACTAGAGATGTCAAGTAAGAACAGGGCAACTCGATGTAAAGGGACACTTTATGATGGTCTTGGAAATGATAGATGAATGGCCACGAGCTCTCTAGAGAATGCTTCCAGGGGGAAGCTAAAATGCCGCAATCAACTAGATGCTTCCCATCGAGGAGAGCATACTCAACTCTGTGATCCTGAAATATCTTGGTCTGCTTGGGGAGCTTGAACTCCACCCTCTTGTTACGAGTAAAATCGAATCTGACAAACCGCAGAAGTTGGGTAATGAGAGCACCCGCAGCAAATGACTTCTTCTCAGAAGCCACCACCTTGAAGAAGGCGAATTTGTCAGCAACAACAACAACCATATTCAGATCCATAGCCGCCACATAACGGATCTGAGAGGCTAAGTCCCAAGTGTGTCCACTGCCTAGAAAGAGAAGACCCAACTCATCATTGGTCACAGTAGCCTGAATGGACTTGCTGTAGATATGCGAACTAAGAACTTTAGCCGAAAGGCGAATGACAGAACGGCGGATACGCGACTGCTTCGCGCTATGCGAGACGAATTCCCCAGCAGTAATAAAGTCCCAAAACTCACTGGATCTCGGTAGAGTAGGTACCCATGTACCATGACCCTGCACAAAACCATAAACTCTGGCCAAATCCATGATAGAGATATAATAGAACTGACCCTGCACAATAAATGAGAATGTGCCCTGATCAGCCACCGGGTTGTCCAAGTCCAGGTAGACACATCGTGCAGAGGCCAGAAATTCCCAACACAGCTCGGGGTAGACATGCTCACGAAGCTCCAGCAAGCCTCGAAATCCCATCCTATCGAAGACGGTTGGAAGTTCTGTCGAAAGCCAAAAGCATCCAGAAGATCATCATCAATGACTCGAGTCATCGGGAAAGTAATGTGTCCCAGATCTTGCAAAAACTGTGAGTTGTACTGATCCCACTCTTGAGCAACCAGAAGGTTCGCAGGGTGTATGATATCACTCCTGGTTAACCGACGGTGAAGAATGGAAGTAGAAGGGTCCCGCATCTACGGAACCTCTCCGATCTTCCGCCTACCCATATCCTGCGAAAATAGACACTTGGAGACAAACTGAGTATCCATATCAAAACAAGACAAACACGAAAATCATTCACTTTGATTTAAAGAGTATTGTGCTACGAAAATCATGATCAAAAACATCAATATCATGCATCAAACCATTCATCAAAGCAAGAACATCATCCAATTTGTCCAATTTCCATTTTTCTTTCCAAGTGAAAATAACCTCAAACAATCATCAAAACATGTTTTAATCAATCCCAGAGATGCCACAAAGAAGTAAAAACATCAATACACAAGGCAAATAACGACAAAACATTCTTTCTCCCAAAATCAGGCATACGGAACACGAAATCACAGAATCACCTAAATGAATCCTTAAAATGCTAAATCCAGGTGCAATCCTACTGCTAAACATCTTAGAACATGCGTATATGATCATCCAAGTACCAAAAATTCATCAAAATTCAAGAAATCAAAAGTTCCCAAATTTCTCCGAAAAACCTGCTAGTTGAGATTGCGGACACATACCTTCAATTTAGTGAAATCTGATCACATAGAAAGATAGAGTGCGGGATTCTTTTGATTTTTGGCTCAAAACGGCTCAGATCCGTTGAGTTTTGAGCAAAATCAAAATTTCTGGGTGATTTTTTTCGTTTTTGTCTCAAGAGAAATATGAGAGAACTTACCTATTTTGCATGCTTTAATGGTTGTTTTCGGGACAAGGATTAATCGATCCGAGGACAAGGATCGATCGATCCTTGTCCAATTTCTTAGACTTTTAAAAAAAGACAAGGAACGATGGATCCTAGGACAGGGACGATCGATCCCTGTCCCTCTATCTAGACATTCCTGTTTTCTACAATTTCAAAGCTAAAAACACAAAAACGTCAAAAGCACTAAAAACCAAAACAAAAAGACTAAAAATGTTGTAAAACTAACTATGAATGAAAAGAAAACTACCTAGTGGGTTGCCTCCGACTCAACGCTTGTTTAAACTCTCAAGCCTGACTACAGTGGCGATGGGTCAGATTGGAAGGGCCTTGGAACTCGCCCCGAAGATAGCTCCACCAGCAAAAATCTTCAGGTCAAGGATGCTACTCATTGCTTTCTTCACAGCATATGCGCCATTTTCTTTAAACTCTGGCGTAAGGATGGCTCTCACCATGGAGAAAGGTTTGAATCTGCCCTTACGCTTCACTTCGTACTCAATAGCACTTCCATCCCATCCTAGAGGAATCAATGTCAACTCTGAACTCTCCTCAGTATTGTGCTCTTCCGGCTTCACTTTCTTTTTGGTCTTGAGCTTTCTCACTATAGAACGAACGTCTCCATCCAGGACTTCTTTGACGTCGTTCTTTTCAGAAACCACCAAAGTGTCTTTACTCAACAGACCATACTCTTCATCAATTCGTGATAAGGATATATGAAAAGACTCCTCAGTGTAAGGTTCCTCCATAGTTTCCTCAATCACTTCAGTCAATGTGTCAACCCAAAATGTTTCCCATCTATGGTAGGCTTCTTTGTTGACTTCTCGAGATTGAAACGCACATCTAGTTTACCCGACTGTAGATCAATCTGACCATTTTGAACATCAATCATCTCTCTAGAAGTAGATAAGAATGGTATACCCAAGATTATAGGATCCTTGGGCTCTTCGTCAAGTTCCAAGACTACGAAATCAATGTACACATAACCTTTCCGAACACCAATAGGAATGTTATCGAGAATACCCACAAGCTTGCAAATTGATCTATCTGCAAGTATCAAAGACATCTTCGTGGGCGTATAGTTCACCATATTTAGCCTTTGCGAGACATACAGTGGCATCAAGCTAACTCCAGAGCCCAAGTCACATAGACATCTCTCGAAGGTAAGAGATCCAATCCTGCAAGGCAAAACAAAAGGACCTGGATCTTCGCGTTTCTCCGGTGCTATATTCGAAAGAACAGCGCTACACTCCATCGTAAGAACCAATACACTTTCTTCCATGTTCATGCGATCTAAGAGAATCTCTTTCATGTACCTCTGAAGGGAAGGTACCATCTTAACTGCCTCGACAAAAGGCAATCGCACATGCAATTCCCCAACTAGATTCTTCAGCTTCTCATACTCACTTTCCTTGATCTTTTAACGGGGTTTGGAAGGATATGGAGGCTTGGGAACATAAGGAGGGGGTGGCACATACTCATCTTCAACCTCTTGTGCCTTCGGTTCATCGCGAAAATCCGACGAACCCGCTTTAGGACAGGGATCGATCGATCCAGGGACAGGAATCGATTGATCCCTATCTCTCTGTCCAGTTATTTTCAAGGTGGAATTGGACAATGATCGATCGATCCTATGAAAGGAATTGATCGATCTCTGTTCCTCTGTTCTAGACGAGCTGTTTCCCTCTTTTCCACTTCGAACTATGATGGCATTGCAGAATTCATTCGGATTCTTCTCCGGTTTTCCTGGAATGACACCTAGAGGAGCTCTGTTGCTCGTAGAAGTATGAGCAACCTGTGTTTCCAGCATCTTCATTCGAACACTCATAGCCTCAAACTTCTCATTGAGGTCACTGTACATGCCATCGACTTTCTGATTGATCTCCGTAGCAGACTTATTCTGATTTTCCAGCACTTGGTGGAGCATTTATTAAGAACCTCTACCACAATCATAGTCTGATATGCAATTAGCCTAACTATTTTCCATGTTATTCACCAATTGATAAGCTTCCTCCATAGTCTTGGTACTGAAATCACCATTGCTAGCGGTGTCCATAGCATTCTAATATTTCTCCTCAACCCCATTGTAGAAACTTTTGAGGAGATTCCCATCTGAGAACCCATGATGAGGACAATCATTGAGGTATTCTCTAAATCTTTTCCAAGCTACATGAAAACTTTCAGCACCCAATTGGTAAAATCCTGGAATCTTGTTTCCTAGAGACATAGACCTTGAGTTTGTGAAGAAATGACCAAGGAAGGCAGCCTTGATCTCGTCCCATGTCCTCAAAGAATAAGGCTCTAGGATATTGTACCATCTTGTAGCTTTGTCATTCAGAGAGCTTCAGAGCTTCAGCAGGTACTCCGTTGTGCTGGATAGTATTGCAGATGGCTTCAAACCTATCCAAATGGTGCATTAGATTCTGTGATGGTAACCCATGATACTGATTCTGCTGCACCAAGTTAATGAGACCAATCTTGATCTCAAAGTCTCTTCTCTCAATGGGAGGCGGACAAATCCCAGCACGATTCGCATAGAAGGCCTCTGGAGTGTCATACTGCGCCAGAGTCATCCTCTATCGAGGTTGATTTGCGCATTGTTGCCCCTCAGGTGCAACATTCTTTTGGCCATCTTGCTGAGCACCAGCATTACCACCACCTCCAACAGGTAGATCAACTCCTGGAACAGTTCCAAGAAAGAGAGGATTCTGATGAACTTGATTGATCTCACCAATATTGTCACCCACGACTTCAGCAAATTCAAATTCTTCAATAACCTCCAGCAACTTCTCTTTCTTCTTCTGTCTCTCTATACCCCAAGGTTCAGGTTCGAATTCAGTAAGATTTTCGATCCCTTGGCTTCTAGTATGAGGCATGTTCATGCACCTGAAACCATAAAAAAAGAAGAAAAACAAGAGATTAAACAAAATAAAGAAAAATGCCTTAGGCACGCAATGATCCTAAGTTCTAAGACTCCCTATTGGTCCCTGACAATGGCGCCAGAAAACTTGATAGCTCAGGTATTCTTCCGAAATAACACTGCAAGCGCATAAAAGTACGTTGTATGTGGGAACCGAAATTCTCACTGTCAATGTTATGTAGTTCACGGACTCTTTGTAGCCGAAGATCGACAGATCAAGAAGTGAGTTAAAGAGTTAGTAAATATGAAATACGAAACTAAAAGGTAAACAGATTACGAAACGAAACTAGTTGATAACGAAAGTGGATTAATACGAAACAGATTGCGAAGCGGTGTAAATTTAACGGTGACAAAGTAACAAGATTGGTAAAACAGGTTAACGTGAACGAATACAGAATGAATGCGAGAACGAATCTAAATTAAAGCGAAAAACCTAAACGAAGAACGATTCGACAGACACATTTAACAAAGAAAGTGAAGGGATCTTATTCGAATTTCGTGATCGGAGCGTGCGCAACCGGTGTTAAGCCGTGGCCGCAAGAACTGTTGGCGACGATTACCTAGAACTACAACGTATACTCGTAACCTTGTTGAGACGCAACTCGCTAACGAAAACGAAGTAAGAACCCTAGTTTTTCTAAGTGTTTTTTCGGTGACGAAAAGTTCTGTAAATGAATATTCCCCCTTTCTTTTTCATCCTTGCGTCCTTTATATAGATCTTCGTGGGCTTGGCTCGTTTCCTTTTCCTTCCATATTCGTGCTTATCCCTTCGCGGAAATATTCCTTTTCCTTGATTCGCATATATCCTTTTGCGATATCTTTCCTTATCCTGCCGATTTTTACCTTAATCACGAAACCCTAGCGAAACCGTCACTGCAAATGGGTCGATTCTCGTCTACAATCGTAAGAGGACTTATCATCGCGGTTTGGGCCCTTTCAGGCCGTTTCGCGGCTAAGTGACTTTTACGATTCCTTTCGGAGAAGTTATTCTTCGTATGGCTTTGCAATGATAGTTTCGTGAAATGGTTGACAGGAATTCCGATCGAGACAAAACGAGAGATGATCAAGCAACGATTTGAAGGAAATGACGATCGGAAAGG
>OVAN01016103.1:0-10826 GCA_900406275.1 Anastatica hierochuntica
ATGGGTCTTCGGTTATGGCAGCCACTAAATGGTTCGGTTCATAACAAAGTTTACTTAATTTAATTTTCGGATATTTTATGTAGTTTCCTAAATCTATGTTTAAATTTCCTAAATCTAATATACCTGANTCTCTAACAATTTACCACAATTTAATTTAGAGTAAATTCTTATTGAGACATTTTGCAGTTGGAAGTGTCCTGTTTTCGAATTTTCTCAAAAAAATAATAACTTTGCAAAATATACGCAATCTCATTATTAGAGCATTTTGTTTTTTGTAATTTATTATTTTTGTCTCTACACGCTATAAAACTCTAAGGTTTATACATATATCGAAACAAAATTGTAAATACACGGAAAAAAGTATATTTTTTTCTCTATCTAACATATTTTGAATTTTTCGAAACGGATATATATTTTACAAATACACAGAAAATGTTGTAAGGTGTAAGGAATTGTGTACTATTTAAATAGACAATCTATTTTTATTTAGTATGCCTATTAATTACCAAAATTTAACTTTCGTATAAGCTAAGACAGATTAATTAAAAATTAAAAATTGCTACTATATAACGGAATGAATGTGAAAATTAAAACAATTCCACAATTTCTAAATCATATGATCAACTAAAAAGGTAAAAAAAATGATTCAACTAAAACAATAAATAGAATTACTATTTGAATAGTATAAACAATACGAAAATAGACTGTCCATTTAAATAGACTGTCTATTTTCGCGCATCTATTAATTTCACAAATAACCAAACACCAAGGAGGAATAATGTGATTGAGTTTCCTATTTTATTTGGTAATGTTAAAAGTATCACAGAACAAAGTTTTGAGAATGAACGATCTAAAAAAATTGAAAGAAGAGAAAACCATATTAAACGCTAAATAGACCGTCTATTTCTTGAAACATTTCTATCAACTGAAAATGGCAAAATCATCACAAAATTATGAAAACAATAGATTTTTTTGTAAGTACTATAAATTTAATTAATGTGAGTCAACTGGCTATTTGACCAAATTTCCCTTTTTAAAAACCTTAATTTAATCCATAAAAGCATGTCAAAAGAGTTTTTATAGTAGAAACTTTGTAGAGTAAATTTGCCATTTTGTGTTTTTATACAAGCTGGTCCAGACAAGATCTTATGATTCTCTTTTGTAAGTTTTTTTATAAGTTACAGTGGGTTATCAAGACCATTCATTAGTTAGGTTTTCTCTCACTTGTAGTTGTAATGCGTTTTTCACTATCTCCAACAAAAATTGTTTACGACATTAAGCGATTTTTTGTTAACGCTCAGTAAAAAGAAAACCGGTACAAAGTTTGATCAACCCATTGGTTGAAAGAAATTAAACCAACACCATTAGGTGCCTTACCAGAAAGCAAAAACATGGGACCATAAGAACAAAAACAGAGAAAAAACAGAGGTCACAACAATGTTTGAGTCTGATGATCGAGACCATCCCGCAATGAAATCCGTAAGAGATCTGAGCATAAACTAAGGTGAAAAGGAAGCTCTTGCTTCGGTCTCCACCTCAGTAGATAACCATGATGGACCCTCGATAGAGATATAAGATTGAAACCGATTTTCCTTTGTCACACTTATTGCAATGGTTGCCGCTATATTGTTACACGACGTATAAACCACTCTCCAAAAGCAAAATTTCCTTAACCATCCTTTGATATCTTCTAACGAAAACTTGTATTTCGGAAACTTGAAAGGTTGGAGGATAGTATCAGAAGCTTCAATGGATGTAGTCTCAAATAACACTTTGGATGGGAGGAAGCGATGGAGGTTCAATGGATGTAGTCTCAAATAAAACTTTGGATGGGAGGAAGCGAAGAAGGTTCTCAATAGCCCAATGAAGGCTCATGATTTCAGCTTCTAGAGTAGAGGTGATCTGATGGTATGCGCGTCGACTGTGGAAAAGGGCCTTTCCGGTGTGGTCTCTTACAATCCAAGTCGCTCCGCTTCTACGACTATTTTGCTTCCACGACGAACCAACATTGCATTTGAGGAAATCGACTAGAGGACAAAACCATCGAGTGTTTGGCAGCTAAAGAGAGTGAGAGCTAGTATAGTTGATATTCCTTTCCGGACTCGTGGAAGAAGTAGCCGCAAACCATACTTGTGCATCTTTAGAGGCTCTTAATACGACTAAGGCAGCAGAACATGTCGATTGTTCAAAGACCAGGGAGTTTCGGGTTTTCCAGAGATGCCACAAAACCCATGGAAAAGTAGCGGCATTCGGCAACTGAGCTTTCTGATTCTTGCACACGAACCAGAGGTGATGAAGGTTGAGTAGAACATATGTCGACGAAAAACCATCTGTTGGGGAAGGAATAGCGGACACCGACCAAGTACCTTTAGCAAATTCACATTGGAAGAGAAAATGATTGATGTATTCAGGTGTTGATTGACAATGTGGATAGGTGGACGTAGCTCGTAACCGACGAAACTGTAATCATTCATAAACTGCTAAAGTACCTGCCAACGCACGCCATAGGAAATGCTGAATCTTAGTAGGAGTTGGGAGCTTCCAGATTTGGGTCGAAACATTCCTTTCAACAGTAGAGAGAGGTCGGTTCTAATCTTGAGCATCCTGGAATAAGTCACTTGATTCCCAAAGTTTGTATCCAGTACGGGAAGAGTAAACACCCGTTGCGGTGTAACCCCAAGTATAAGCATCATTATGATCTTGAGCAGTTTTCAAATTCAGAATATACTCAGCATCGTGATGTGCAAAGAGACTCCAAACTTTTTTTACATCCCATGTACGAGACAAAGGGTCTATAAGGCCTGTCACTTTCAAACTAATCTCCATTTCTTCATTTAAAGCTTCAGGGGGCTGAGGCAATTCACCAAAGATCCAATTATCCAGCCATACATAAGTTTCTCTTTCATCTCCTATTGTCCGAACAAGGCCAGCTTTCAGTAGCTCACGCCCGTGTAAAATACTTCTCCATGCATAGGATGGACGTTTCCCTTCCCAACACTCAAAGATGCTCCCATTCTGAAAATATCGCGATTTATAAACATGTGCCAAGAGAGATTCCGATTGAGACCAAATGCGCCAAGCTTGCTTCGCAAGTAAGGCTTGATTAAAACAACTTATGTCATGAAATCCTAATCCACCCACACTTTTAGCTTTGCACAATTTCCTCCAAGCAATCCATGAAATTTTTTTCTTGTTAAGCTCACTACCCAACCAGAATTCCGACATTGCACCTGATATCTTCTTACAAAGGTCTTGGGATAGTTTAAAACACGACATCGCATAGACAGGTAAAGCAGGACCAATAGACTTCGGAAGAATTTCTTTACCGCCTTGGGATAGAGTTTTAGCGTACCATCCTTGTAGCCGAGATTGAAGTTTCTCTTGGATATAGTTAAGTAACTTCCGCTTAGATTCGCTAAAACATTCCGGTAAACCGAGATAAGAGCCTTCACATCCTTCCTTAGTTATTTTCATAATTGATTTAACTTCCACTTTACTCGAATCAGCAACTTTTGACCCAAAAATGATGGAGGATTTGTCGTAATTAATTCTTTTTCCAGAGGCCTCACCATATGCTTGGAGACATCGCAATAGCTCATTGCTCTCATCGGTGTTCGCTTTACACATTAGAAGGCTATCATCCGCGAAGAGCATATGCTGAATTGTCGGCCCATTGCTCACAAGACGTATACCATTCAACCGGTCCAAAGCTTCCGATCTATTGAGAACGTGTACTAACGCTTCAGCACTCAAAATGAGAAGAAATGGCGCTAAAGGGTCGCCTTGACGTATACCTCTCTCCGGTTTAATTAATTCATGTGGCCTACCATTCAGGAGAACAAAATATGTTACGCTGGAGTATAAGCCGACTTCGAGATTGAGGACTTTAGAAGTATAAGCCGGCTTCAAGATGTCAAGATAAATTTGTACCCTTACATACTCTATTTTTTGCGATCTCTCTGGATCATATTCAATCGTGCCCGCCTTCCCAATTTCTTTGGCCACTTGCTTGATCGTATCAAGTGTGAAATGTTTTCGAGGAATGTTACCAATTTGAACCCAAACATCAAAGGATGTGAGAAAGTCCTCTGGAGGATTAGGAAGCCATCTCTCAAGCAACATTGTCCAATGGTTGTACGACCATGGACGGTCTTTCAGCACTGTGAGCAGATCATCCTCACGTTAGAATATAAACTGGAACTGATCCCGAGAGAGAGCAATACCTTTTACCCGATCGTACACCCTCCAAATACGCGACATAGCTTCAACCATTTTATCCATCGGTTGCGCATCTGGATTCAATAGACATCCCAAGAGACTAACTGATTCATCACAAAACAGTCAGAAACGCGGACTATCGGGAAGGTTGATAGGTTCATCCTCTTCAAGCCTCAATGATTGGATAGCAAGTTGGAGTTGATCGGTCATTGTAAACGAAGATCGACGACACCAGATAATCAGAGCACGACGTATAAACCTCAGAGATGGAAGATGGTCGGAGGACAAAGAGGGGTTGAACGCCTTAAATGCATAATAATGAGGAGCCATGGAAAAGGAAAATGAGAAATTTGAGTGAAAAGAAAGGAAAAGAGAAGAAGAAAAAGGAAACTTGTTTGTCAAGAAAGGGAAAGATTGTGCAGAAAGAAGGAAAGACAAAGTCAAATAAGAGATATCACTCAACCATAACAATAAAGCCGGGAATCAATCAACCATAGGAAAGACTCTAAATCATTTAGAGAGGCCTAAGCCAAAAAAACCTTGGATGGTCAGAAATAAGTGTTCAATATAGATAGAGAAATTTGAGCGATAGGTATTCGATTATTCCATTCGCTTATTTTTTATAAACATATTATTTAGGAAGAAAAATTAAAATAACTTTAGAAAATGTCTAAATAATTAGAATAGCACCAAAGGTTTGAGAGTTAGTATAGTTTTTTTTAATTCCTAAAGTACCCTCCATGCTACTTGAAAAAATAATATTACCATAATGTTATTAACGAAAATTCGCTGAGAAGTGAAAGAAATATGGAAAACAAATTTGTAGTAACTTAGATTCTCGAAAATAAACAAATATATATACAAGTTTTTTATTTGAACCACATATTTTTTTTTCCAAACTACATATTTGTTAATAGTTGTGAGACCACAAATTTATTAATTCGTCAGTGATTTATTTTTTTCCCATAGATTTTTCCTATTTATTGCTGCAGATTTATAAAACTCTCACAGTTTTTTCGTTGAATTTTCAATACAGTTTTTTCGTTGAATTTTCAATATAGATTTGTTTTATGTTTCTATATATTTAATTGTTTTTCACATATTTTTTGATCAATAATTACATATTCGGTTTGAAAGTTTTCTAGATAACGACACCGCATATTTTTTCGCGAAAAAACTTTGTAGTTTGACTACAGATTTCTTTCGAAAAATTGATTTACTAGACTAATATCAAGTGGTATCAGATTTATTTTATGTGGCTATAGATTTTTAGACCACCACAGATTAATAGTCTTTTACTACAAATTTTTGGTTATGATGATGCCATCCATATATGTTTTCCTTATGATGTTACAGATTTATGTACCAGTGTTTTATTACATATTTATTTTAACCGCATATTTATTTTTAAATGTCTACAAATTTGTTTGGCCAATTATAAAAACACTCTTTTTGTTTTTCGAATTAACGTCATCACCCGACCAAACTTTTTTTTCTTCGACAACGACCGTCATAAATCTGTAACTTTTAGTTTTGAGAAGAAAATAAATATTGACAAACAAATTTCAAAAAAATATAATGCACGAGAGGAGCAAGTGGGTCAGTGGTTGCACCACCTCTGCATCCATCTCACCTAACCAGGGTTCGAACCTTGTACCTGTCTCTTGTGAGAGGAACTATTTGCCACTAGACTACGATGATAAAAAAATATATATATATAATGCACATTTACCAAAATAAAAGTGCATTTCACACGTATTATTGTTGAAATTTTATGATAAATTTGCATCTATTTTTTTTTGAAATTTGTTTTTTTTTTCTTAATATCTTTTTGGAAATTTGAGTTTTGTTTTCTCTGTATGTTATTTGACATCTAGGAGAACCTAAAACAATTGATTAAAGGGTTTCCTCAGAAAAGGTCAATAATAATTTTATGCGTTCTTTTAAAATTTATTTTCGTTAATAAATGATGACTTTAAAGAAATTTAGATTTTGAAAAAAAAGAAATTTAATTTATCAGCAACTACTTTCTTAATTATATTTTTGGATACAAACTAAGACTAATATGTCAATTAACGTGCTGCTTGATTTCACCTTTTGCCACAACTTACTCCGAGTTGGGTATTATAACGTGATTGGATTCGTCTTTTGTTTATATTGCATCTATATTAACATTTTTTTATTTTGGTTTGCGATAAATATTGTATTTGGATATCATTTCATACATTTGTAATGAAGGGATAATAAATCATATCATGATTGTGCCAAATTAAAATTGTAGTCACGTTTTGATAAATATGTGATAATTATACATTAAATCTGTCGGTATACGATAATAAATCCTTAGCTATGTTCGTAATAAATTTGTAGTCAGTTGGCAATAAATCTGCGGTAATAAAATCTAAATATGTAGGCACTTGATAATAAATTTGTAACAATTACGCATTAAATTGGTAGGTATATGGAAAGAAATTTGTAGCTATGTTCATAATAAATATGTAGCAAGTTGACATTAAATATGTAGCCGTTAAATCTAAATCTGTAGGCACTTGATAATAAGTATGTAGTCATGTTTTAACTAAATTTATAACCATTTATAAAATATTTAAGTACATCATAAACAAATTGGTCGTCACCATGCAAAAAAATATGTAACAATTAAATAAGCATCAAAGACTAATTGTATAAATCTGTAGCAAAAGAGCACAAATCTGCAAGTAAAACACAGAGGGAATAGGAATCGACTAATCGATGGTTGTACAGATGGTCAATTTGTGGGATACTCCGATGGAGCAGAGGAGTCGCGATTGAAGCAGAGGAGTGGTGGATTCGCGAGTGGAGCAGAGGCTATGGTAGTGCAGAGGACAACGCGTGGAGGAGCAGAGACTAACGGCGCGGAGGAGCAGACGCGACAATGATCGAGGAGAAAACGACGATGACGCGATTGTAACAAAGATAAGACAGCGATTTGCACAAGATGTGACGGTGAGCGCAGAACGACGAAGCCGGTGAGTGGAGCAAAACGACGACGAGTTTTGGCAGAACGCCGCCGGGAGTTGAGCAGAGAAAAAGACGATGGCGACTTTGATTTGCTTATTCTTTATCTATTTTTTTGGATTGTCGACATAGTTAAATATTTTAGGGTCTACTAGAATATTTTTAGAGAAAATTAATTCATGGTTAAATTTTGAATTATTAACCTTAAAGTTTTTTAAAATGGCAGATGATTGTTTGGACTTAATTGTTTTTTTTGTAAAAAGATTAAATTAAGTCTTGTAAACATATGTTATTGTAGTAATAAACTTGTTTTATATAATTAGTTTCGGTAATTTTCTCTATTATTTATCATTAAATTTTACAAAATAACGCTCAAATATTTCATAAAATCAAGTTATCAATAGTAATTATTTTTCGACAATTGTCCAAAATAGGTGCTTTCAAATTGTAATTTATAGAATAGTATGCCTCACAAAAGTATTGTCAAGAAGAGGATCCAACTTTTATAAAATGTAAATGTTATCTTTTTAAACTATTTTAATTTTACAACTTCAGAAACAAAATACAAAGTGAAAATTGGGTATCTATGTATTTATTTAATACCATAGCCAACATCCCATAATAAGGGAGTCACAAGTCTTTAAAAGAGGAATTCATAAATGGAATGCAAGTTAAAATACAACCAAACAGTAACTTTAATAGAGCTTTACTTATGTCAAAAATATTCCAATTCAAATGCAAGATTTGGCACCTTGGAAGCTAGGCTATTTCCGAGGCAGAACCTCTCCAAAACCGCCGAAAAGTGTCATTATGGGCATCAAAGGAAAAAGGTGTGAAAATTCAACAACCTATCCCTCGCGTTGAGGTGTATCCTATCATTAAGAGCAAAGTGGTATTCCCGATGAAGGTTAGATGGGGTTCCAAAATCCATCTAACCTTCCAGAATGAAGATCATGGCGTGGAATTGTCAAGGGGCGAGTGCAAAAGCTACCACTCCTTGACTGGAAGAGTTGTCTCAAAGTTATTCTCTCCGCTTTCTTTTTCTTTCGGGAACTAAGAATTCTCGGCCTTTTTTACAAAATCTCTAAATTTCTCTAGGATTTGATAGTTTGTTAACTATGGATCCAGTTGGTTTGAGCAGAAGTTTTTCTTTATTTTATTCTAAGGATTATCTGGTTCCTGTATTATGTATGACATATCGTTTGATTGATGCTAAAATGATTATTGATGGTAACCGTGTGTTTTTGACTTTTGTGTATGGTGATCCAATGAGTGGATATCGGAACTATGTTTGGGAAAAGTTATCTCGTATTGCTACTAACAGATCTGGAGCCTAGTTTACTATTGGCGACTTTAATGAGATAACAAGGTACCATGAAAAGTGGGGGAGGAAGGAAAAAGATTAGAGGCATCCTTCCTTCCCTTTAAAAATATGATCCACTGTTGTGGTTTTATTGAATTCGTCGATAAGGGTAACCTAATTTCATGGGCGGGTAGACGTAAAAATGGTATGATCAAATGTAGACTTGATATAGCAATGGAGAATGAATATTGGCATATCATATTCCCACATACTAATGTTTCATATTTGAAAATGTGGGGATCATACCACAGACCCGTAAATGCACGAGTTCAAAATTTGGAAGGTCCTTTATTTTCGACAAGCGTTGGATTAGCAAACCATGACTTATAGAGGCCATATTGGAAGGATGGGGCAGAAACCCAGGTGATAATATGAAATCCCTCCCACTACGAATAAAATCATGGAGGACAATCTGTATTTGGAAAAGACAAGCCAAAACCAATACTGAGAAACTCATAGAAGAGCTTAAAGATCAGATTGTCTAATGCCAACCTGATGAGCAGACTTCACATGAGGAGGTGAAGGATCTGAATTCAAGCCTTTGTAAGGCTTTCCTGGAGGAGGACACTTTTTGGAAATAAAAGAGTAGAGTCAATTGACTAAAAGAAGGAGATAAGAATACAAGTTTCTTCCACGCAGCAACCAAGCAGAGGAGAGCACGTAATCGAATTCTGGGGTTGATTAACCCAGATGGAGCCTAGATAGACAACAAGGGAGGTCTAGAGAAAGTGGTAGTTGATTATTTAAGGAGTTGTTTACCTTTGCTACACCGAAGGATTTCGAGCGAGCTCTCCGGGATATTCCCGTGAAGGTAACAAAAAGTGTGAACAATTCCCTTATTAAAGAGTTCTCTTAGATGAAAGTTAATAGAGCATTGTTCTCCATCAAACCAGGAAAAGCTCCTTGACCGGATGGGATGATGGTTCTATTCTATCAGCAATTTTGAGACATTGTAGGAAAGGATCTTGAATATGATGAAAAAAATTTATAATAGCGGAAGATTTGAAAGAAAACTTAATGAAACCAACATTTTTCTAATACCGAATTCCAAAAGATCGAAAGAAATGGATGGCTTCAGACCTATAAGTTTATGCAATGTGGGTTATAAAGTGATTTCCAAGATCCTAAGCAGTCACCTAAAGGGCTTCCTTCCAGATCTGATTTCTCAGTCACAATTTACTTTTGTGGCAGGGAGATTAATTACAGATAATATCCTGATTACTCAAGAAAAGTTCCATGCCATGCGATCCAATCCAGCGTGCCGAAAGAAATTCATGACTATCAAAACAGATATGAGCAAGGCTTTCGATAAGGTAGAATGGTACTTCCTACAGGCCTTAATTATAAAAATGGGATTTGATCTCAGATGGGTGACTTGGAAGATGTGTTGTATCTCAACAGTGTCTTATCGGGTCTTCCTGAATGGGGCGCCACACAGTCAAATTGTACCTATCCATGAGATTAGGCAAGGGGACTCTATCTCCCCTTATTTGTTCATCTTATGCACATAAGCATTGGTAGCTCAACTTCGGGATGCATAATGGTATGGGAGAATCCAGGGACTGCAGATTTCCCGAGCAAGCCCTCCTACCACCCATTTATTTTTCGCAGATGATAGTTTATTTTTCTTTAAGGTAGAAATGGTGCAAAGAAAGGAGATTCTATATATTATCCGGTCTTATGTCGAAGCTCCGTGCCAAAAAAATAATCTGGTAAAGTCCTCTGTCATGTTTGGAAATGACGTCCCGACTAATGAGAGACTAGCTATTATGACAACCCTGGGTATCCACCAAGAAGGTGGAATGGGAACCTACTTGGGTCTTCCAAAAAATATCTACGGATCTAAGGCACAAGTCTTTGCCTTTGTGCGAGACTACCGCCAGAGTATAATTAACGATTGGTCGGCTAAATTCCTTTGGAATGGTGGGAAAAAGTTGATGATTAAACTGGTAGCACAAGCCCTTTTGACATACGTGATGTCGTATTTTGCTGCTTCTGATGTACATACAATTTCATGCATATTTTAGTGTGTTTTAGCTTAATTTTCATTCATATTTAGGTTGTAAATAAGCATATTAGCTTTAGAATGCATCATTTAGAGTTTAGAGTCTAGATTAGGTTCATATTGCATTTTTGCATCCATTTTCTTGCATTTTGTAGGTGCTCTATTGGGATGGACTTTGGGAGGCTCTAATGGTGGATTCAAGGTGAGAGTGGAGCTTAAAAATCATGGAGACAAGAGGCTAGA
>OVAN01016104.1:0-10826 GCA_900406275.1 Anastatica hierochuntica
AATTTAAATTATACATTTAAATTGCTTACAATTATCTTATTTTATATATATTTATAGTTAATGTTTATTTTAAAAAAGTTTACCATGGTTGGCCTGAACATATATGATGAAAACTTATAACTTTGATTTTTTGGAATAAAATGAATCGGAATCAAATTGTTCAGTTTTTGTTTCTCAATCGGTTTTAATTTAATTTTGAAAATATATAAAAATCATAAAACTTAAAAATATTTAATGGATAAAAATGATATTTCTTTATTTAAACAGATTTCGTAAACAGTTTAAAAAATTGTTACAACACGATTTCGTAATCCCAATATCAATAACACATTAAATACCTTCAAAAAATATGTTGGTTTGTCTGACATCGATTGTAAGAGTTTTGAAGAGCAAATTTAGAATATAAAGTAGGTCTTATATACTTAACTAGAAAACATCTTTTATAATATTTTGGATATGTTCGATATTACAAAATCGAACCGAATAGTATTTAATTTTTCGGTTAACACGAAGGGTTAAACCGTGTTAAACATAAGAATTTTTGTATTATTTGGTTTTATTTTCTTGGATGATTCGAGTTAAAACCGAACCAATTTCAATTTTCAATTAAAATTTGAGAACTGACCTGAACTTGAAATAATCTAAACCGCCCTCGAACCGGTAAATGATCAATTTCTATATGATCCCTATTAGCCCCACTTGAAATACATGGACCAAAAAAACATAATTGATCCGAACCAAAAACTCGAATGTTCAGCTCTACTTTTATATTTAAAATATGTCAAGGTCTATTTTTATATTACACATAATCATACATTTGTACCAGAGATATGATATTATATTAATATATGCTTTTTGTTTAAAACATTTCAAAATGTTAGACGTGTATTATATATAATTTATCATTCTATTAAAAACACCTATAAATATTTAATTTTCCGAAAAACAATATAATACCGCGCTTGGCGCGGGACAAAAGTCTAGTTCTACTTTATCACATAAACATATCGGAAATCAATAAACTATTTGGAAAAATTATTGATGATGAGCATTTTATGAGTTATTTCTAATTGTTTTGAGAAAATCAAGATCTTACTTAATTATGTAAAGTATTTTTTTTCAAAAGACATATCGAAAATAAACCAATATTATCTTTGTGAACATAACTCTAAAAACCAACTAATAGGTTAAAGAAGAAAATGATATTTAAGAAAATATAGCTAATTTTTATGGGCTTCTTGCAAAACTAGACCCTTTTTTGAAGTCAAATGCTAGACTAGACCCTTTTCTTTGACTTTTCAAAATGCCTTAAACTGCCATTCACGAAGCAAAGTATTTACGAAATACCAGTCTGAGACTTCATGAGACTTCAAAAAGAAGTGTCACGTATGGGTATAAAATGAAATAACCCAAAAAAGTGCACGTAATTACAAAAAGTGTCATCATCTTCAATATTCCCCAACCATCATTACCAACTAAAATTGAGCTGTTAATGCTTCAAACAACTGATATTTGAGATGTTAATGCTTCAAAAAACCGACATTTGAGTTGTTAATGCTCTATCTTGAGCTAAAGCTTTCAATTTCCTCTCCAATTTCGTCAAAAAAATCTTTCTAAAATCTCAACTTTCATAGATCTTGCGAATTACCAAGATTCGTACATAAAAACGACTGAGTTTCTTGGGTAATGGTGGCGTAAGCATTTCTTGGATGTCGACGAAGCGTAAAACGAGCTCATAAGGTAGTTTCTACGTGCATATCGCCGATTTACAGAACTGAGACTTCATATTGAAGTCTCATAGTCAACAGGGGTTTAATTTTGCAATTGACTTATTTTTGCAAGACTTCATTTTAAAGTCTCAGAATTCTTTTAAAAACAAAAAACCGGAATTGAGACTTTAACATGAAGTATGCGTAAAAGGGGTATAGTTTTGCATTTAACCATAAGTTTGACTTTCTTTTTAGACTTCATCGTGAAGTTTTCGTAAAAAGCACGTGTATCGAGATTTCGTTCTTAAGTTTTCGTGGAAAAAAGTGTTACTTTTGTATTTGACCAAAATTTTTAAAACTTTGACTATTGGAGAGACTTCACTATGAAGTCTCGAACCATCGGAAAACATGGGAGACTTCAGAGTGAAGTCTCTGGACTATGAATCAAAAATTTTGGTCAAACGCAAAAGTAACCCTCTGTATTTGGAGACTTTACGATGAAGTCTCATGAAATAGTCAAAATATGGTCAATTGCAAAACTAGACCCCTACTTTACGGGAGACTTCATTGTGAAGTCTCAAAGTTTGCGAGACTTCAGCGTAAAGTCTCACCAGAAATAAGACTTCATCGTGAAGTCTCCTGGAAAAAGTCAAAACTCGGTCAATTGCAAAACTAGACCCTACTTTTTAGGAAATTTCACGATAAAGTCTCACCAGAAACGAGACTTCATCGTGAAGTCTCCTGGAAAAAGTTAAAACTCGGTCAATTGCAAAACTAGACCCTACTTTTTAGGAGACTTCACGATAAAGTCTCAAACCATTTGAGACTTCGTCATGAAGTCTCCGCGGAAAGTCAAACTTTGATCAATTGCAAAATTAGACCCCATATATGAGACTTCATTTTGAAATCTCCCCCGAAAATGCGCTTGAGACTTCAAAACGTAGTCTCGTCTGAGACTTGTTTTGAAGTCTCGTCTACTAACTTTCTCAAACGTTAATTTTATAAAATCTCGAATGCTAATGTGGTGTTTGTACATGACTTTTCTTGCTGATAATGGTTCAAGTACCTGTTTTTTATGGTGAATGGGTGATGAGAGATTTGAAGTGGCATTTTGAGGTGCATAATCACAAAGGCGGGAGAATGCTCTTCTTGACTGATGCTTGTACATATCGTGAACTTATTGTGATGGCACAAGAAGACTAAAATCTAGAGAAGAACACTGAGTTGGTCTTAACCTATTCGCTACCGGATTTTATGTTGAAACAAATGGATACTGATTCTCCTACCCCCACCAATGTGTCTCAAATGATAGACAAGTGTGGTCTTCGGTCGAGTTGAGTAAAGTCCATGTTATACGGCTTCGTGTCTCGAGTGGCGTGGGGATGACTAGTGGGAAAAACAATGAGGTTGATGCTGAGGATTCTGAGGAAGATGGTAATGGTGATAAAGACTATGAGGAAGATGCAAAAAAAATTGGAAGACGAAGATACAGATATGTCATCTGATGGTATTGAGGGAGTTGGTAACATCAAAGATGATGATTATTGTGCGGAAGAATATCCTGCTTATGAAGTAGATTACGAATTCCTTGAAGATTACAGTGTGTATGGGAAAGTTAAGGATGAATATTTTAGAGAAAATGAGGATGATAACATGTTTCTTGGTGCCAAAGGAAGCTTCGTTGGTGAAGGCCAAAGAATGAACATGGCATGGTCGGATGGTCTCTTAGTCACAGCAAGTTTTCCTTCGAAGGATGCACTTATATCCGAGGTCCGCTTGACAGCGATAATGGCGAAATTCTCCTACAAAGTGCATAAGTCTACAAAAACCTATTTATTGCTAAATATCGTGTGAAGGGATGCAATTGGAGGGTTAGAGGAGCTGTGAAATACGAGCAAAATACGTTTTGAGTGACTTTGTACAAGAAATAACATACTTGCTCAGTGACAGACCGAATTACTTTGTGCAAACGTTATGCTCCTAGGTATATTGGTAAGTTGTTTATTATGAATGGGGAACAATTGATGGAGTAACGTTGAAGATGATTAGATCTTTAATGAAGAAGAAATTTGGTTTAAAGATGGACAATACTACTTCCTGCAGAGCTTTGATATTTGCACAACTATTGTTTAGAGGAACAACAGAAGATGGGTATGAGCACTTGCCTTCGTATCTATACCGTGTCCAACAAGCCAATCCCGAAACCGTTACTGATCTCTTACTCGATGATCAAAGCAAATCAAAATATATGTTCTTTGCTCTTGGATCCTCGATTGCCGGATTTCAATATCTTAGACGAGTTATGGTGGTGGATGGGTGTCATCTACCGGGGAAGTATGGTGGTGTTCTACTAGAGGCTTGCGACCAAGACGCAAATTTTCAGATATTCTCGTTAGCTTTTGCTATTATGGACGCTGAGGATGATGAATTATGGCGTTGGTTTTTTACCAAGTTGAGTGGATATGTCTTTGATCAATATGCTTTAGCAATAGTTTCCGACCGGCACGTCTCGATAAAGAATGAAATCAAAACGGTTATGCCATGGGCAACAAGAGGGATATGTTATTATCATCTTCAAGATAACATTGTCACCAACTTCAAGGGAAGAAACCTTCTATACCTTGTCAAATCCGCTGTGTATGCGTATACTCATCATGATTTTAATAGATACATGAATGCAATACAGGGGCGAATCCCGAACTTGCAGATTACTTGGAGGAAGCAAGATTCAATTTATGGGCACGAGTTCATTTCCTGGGACATAGATACAACATACAAACGAGCAACATCGCCGAATCTATAAACCCCGCACTTAAACCAGCTCGAGGATTTCCCATATCATTCCTTTTGGAGTTTATACGAGAGAAGCTAGGAAGGTGGAATTTTCACCAAAATATATGGTTTTTTCCTACACCTACTACATTATATTACATCAAAAGGCTACGGGAATCCAAAAAAAGACTAGAGAAGCTCATTCATCTTGCATCGTATAAAAAAGATGAGAAGGAAATGGCATGCCCAAAGCATGACACTCAATATACTTGAGGGCGAACACTCCACAATCACCATTTACACATTGGGGAACTTCGGATCTAGGAAGTACCTCATAATTGTTTGGAACAAATGAGTGCAAGTGTCTCTGATCCGGAGGACTTAGGAGGTGCATAAGATATGCCACCATCTCGCATTTGAGACTTCAAGTTAAAGTCTCAGACATTTTGATTGTTTATATGGATATATACCTGTCTAAGCATGCAAAACCTGATGTTTTTCCTGCCTTTTGATCCCCTGTAAGCAAGCAGAGGTATCTCTGGAACAGGATCGTATGGATTTCCAAGATCAGAAGCAAGTCCAGGAAGAGCAAAGTAAGCCCAAGACTGCAGAATTTGGCAAACCCGTGGATATGATAAGTCCTAGTTATATCGGCCTCCTTCACCGAAGAAATCACCTTCTTAAAGGCCACTCTTCCCCAAGGATAGTCAACAAAACTCTCTAGATCCATCACCAACCTATCAAGGTTTACATTTACCGGTGACGTGTGTGAATTTTCATCAATGCAACTGGCAATGATGGCAAGATATCCCAACCTCAACCTATCATCAGGCTCCCAAAACTCGCAGCGACCACATACTTCCACCAATTCATCATAGATTGTTCCTACCTCCACACTCGTTCCAACCAGGACCTAAAACTCTCTCATCTCATCTGTCACATGAACCTTAGGGTACATAACATTTTCTATGTAGTCATAGTTGAGTCCTATGATGACTTCAAACTCGTTAAGACATAACCTGATTGGAGTTGTGCCAATGAGACTCCATATCTCATTCTTCTTATGGCAGGCCCGTTGGAACGAGAGCATATAGTGGCCCAGCCTCGATGCCCATGAGATCTTCTTCTCGTGGTATTTTAAGAAGACACTTAAATTGGAGTGCCAAATCTTGTCCCATTCACCTGGCAGAAGTGCCACCTTCAGAGCATCAAACAACCTTGGTGTAGAGCTGAATATTTGGATGCTTTTATCAGGACTCGGCTCATCATCTTTTGTGAATATCCTTGGTGGGAAATCTAGTTTCTCCTCTATTGTGAGCCTCTTATCGGTTTTCTTATATTTTTTCTTTGCCATGACACAAACCTCTTGCAATAACAAACAAATAAAAAACGTAGTTAAATAACTGAATGCAAAGCCACAAATGAGACTACAAAGTGAAATCTCCCACGATATTAACGAAACTTCGATGTGAACTCTCATATGAGACTTCAACTTCAAGTCTCTATATTCTTTTTGAAGAATCAACAAACCTGAACCCTAAGTATCGGAATCCCAGATGAAAGAATGAGTGTCGGAATCCTAGATATGCGAAACAAACACAAATAGAACTGAGAATATGTGGGGTTTTAGTCATCGGCTCGGGGAGGAGAAGCGATTACCTTCAAAGGTGTCGGAATCCCAGATCTGCGAAGCAACGGTGTCGGAATCCCAGAAGCAACGGTGTCTGAATCCCAGATATGCAAACAAAAAAACTGAGAATCGAACATGCAAGAAGAATTTGTGAGGTTTTAGTCATCGTCTCGTGGAGAAGGTTCCTTTACCTTCACCGGCGTCGCTATCACGGTGTATTCCGGCAACGGCGATATCGGTTCTTTCAGAGAATCAAAGAGTCGCCTGATTTTTTTTTTAAGAAAAGAAAAAGTGAAATCTCGAGATCCTAAACTGTAAGTTTTGTTACCTAGTAAAAATATTATTTTATGGAAACTTCAATATAAAGTCTCTTGTAAGACTTTATGGTGTAGTCTCTATACCTTACATGATTTATAATTTTATGCATTTTAATGAATTTTTAATTTATATACGTTAGATTTGATCACAATATATTTCTGTTCTAAAATATTCAATCAATAAATTTTTTTTATTATTTTTATATTTAAATATAATAATTATAAGACTTCATCGTGAAGTTTCTTTACTCTAATCTCTGAAATTGGAATTTTTTGAATTGGCGCCTTTACAATTGGAATTTGCGCCTTTATCACATTTTAATTGGCGCCTTTATCACATTTTTATTTTTGTCACC
This sequence comes from Anastatica hierochuntica, assembly GCA_900406275.1. Lineage (NCBI taxonomy): Eukaryota > Viridiplantae > Streptophyta > Magnoliopsida > Brassicales > Brassicaceae > Anastatica > Anastatica hierochuntica. The sequence continues at coordinate 6,785 of OVAN01016104.1, forward strand.
ATTTATTTTGTTCTAAACAATCAAAATATTTTTATAACTTTTTCTAAAAAATTCTTGTAAGCATCTAGGGTTGGACCAATTACAAAATTCTGATGTTTTACCATTACACACGGTAAGACTTCAGTTTGAAGTCTCATTTGAGACATCACGGTGAAGTCTGAAGTTGTCAAATACAATATTAAGAAGTCACCAAAGCATAGTTTTAACAACCATTACACACAACTAAATCATAGTTTTAACAAGATTAAGACCAACTAAAAATCATACCACCAATGATACCAAACACATGAATAGCACAACAACACCAAAGACCATCAATTGCACTTCGGATTTCAGCAGTATCTGCTGCGAGGATCATGATCTCATCCTCTAGTCCCTCGATCTTTTGGCTAGGATTTTCCGAAAGATTCATTCGATCTTACAAGTATACAATCCTCTCTCGCAAGTCACGATTTTAAAACTCAAGCTTGGTGAGTTCTTCCTCTAAAGCATCGTCCCACCATTTCCAAATATGATTTCCAGGATTCTACAACTAAAACTTTCTGAAGGATTACATTTAAACTATTACTTCTTTTGTTTAACTCGTTATGAATAATTGCAAACTTACTTCTTTTGTTGGGCAAGTGTAAAATCTTCTACCCGGATCTGTATCACTCACACAAGTTTCGATGCACATCCTAGCCCCACAGAAACAACGAATAGGAATTCCAAAATCTCCATCAGCTTCACAACAACCAGAATTGAAAGGAGCTTTTGATGATGAATTATGTGTGTCACTTATCGGCATTGTTAAAGATTAAGAAAAGAAAAAGACGAAGTAGAAGCAAGAGGATGAAGACGAAATAGAAGAAGGCGAGAGAGTTCTTGCCGTTTTGGAGAGAGATGGATATGTGAGAAAAATGAAAAAAAATTTGCATTATATATGGGGATAAAACTAGGTTAAAAGTCACCACCGCAATTTTGGAACTTCATTGATAACTGTAAATATATTATTTTAAACAGATTTAAAAATTGAGTCTCCTCTGAGACTTTACGACGAAGTCTCTATATCCTCAACCCTAAAATTCAGATAAATTTTCCACTTTTATGTTAACAATCCCTAATATATAGTTATTTTTTACATCATATTAGTGTAATAAATTCAAAATGTAACAGCTAGATGCATATTTGGCATTTTATAGCAAAAACATATGAATCCTAAGTGCAACCCTATAGATACATGTATTGCAACTCATTATCTCAACCTAGACACATCCAAATATGATTTAGCTCAAGTGGTTTATTTGTATAAAAATTTACGAAATTATATTTGAAAACTGCAGTTTTGATTCAAAATAATTTTGTGACAAAAAAAAATTCAAAATAATTTATTTATAAAAAATCTTGAACAAAAAACTTTTTATTACTTTTTAAATTTAACTTTAGATTTAATTACGGTTTGAGACTTCACCGGGAAGTCTCTATACCCTAAATGGGAGACTTCACGATGAAGTCTAGTATGAGACTTTGTGATAAAGTCACCTGCTGCGTTGAGGTCAAAACGGTAATTGCCGATTTTATTTTCTTTGTTTGCAAAGAAGGGTATCAAGCGTAATTTCCTTGCTTTTAGGGTCTACCTTTGCATTTGATTCAAATTGGGGTCTAGTTTTGTATTCAAATTCATTTTAGGGTCTAGTTTTAGCAATTCCCCCAATTTTTATTTAAAAAAAAATTAAGGCTTTTAGTTTTGCTACTCAACTAATTAAATATAACATAAAAAATTATTGTAAGAAACAAAACAAAACAAAAACATTAAAATAGGGAATCAAACACCTCATATTTTTGCATATATAATACTTTTTCCCTAATAGGTTTTATATAATGAGAAAATTTAATTTTGGGATACAAATGTTGAATTAGCATATAATTTTAATCATTATGCCAAGTTAGTTAAGGTTCACAATTGTTCTGTTGATTTTCCTATCGTATAAATCATAAATGAAGTTTAAGCTAATATAACATCATCGTCAAGCTTAGTTGATTAATGAATATTTTAATTCAAATGTCGAGAATTTAGAATAAATTTAGAAGAAAATCTTATTACACAGGAGCATATCCAAGAACTTTTTCATAGGGGAAGACAATATTATTTTTTTTTTATCAGAAAGGGGAAGACAATATATAACTATAAAATTAGGAATAAAATAAATTTTAACTAGGGAAATTACTTAAGTTTCAGTAAAATTACAATGAACTTTTAAATTTATAAGGGCAAGTGCCCACCCCTTTTTTCATGTAGATTCGTCCATAGTATTACAAAGTGCGAATGATATAAAGTAATCTAACCCTAAAAGTCAATTTTCAATCACTAATTTCACGTAAAAATTATAACTCATGAACTAACTAAAATTCTACTCACTAATGGTTAAAGACATAATGGATGAAGCAATAACACAAAAAAACATAATAACTTGCATAAATGATAAAAGTATTTGGAATTTTCACAAATTTATGAGATTCATGAGAAAATCTTCACAAAGATTGAGATATGTTTAAGAATCTCAAAATGCAAAAAAAAAAAATCAAATGCTTTAAAATATATTAGTATACGGTCCGCGCTAATGCGCTGACAAATTACTGAAACAATCAAGCTAACTAAAACGATAACAAACCAAAAATTTTGGCAAGCTAGAAAATTTAACTGGATTTGAATCAAGGAGTTCAGAACATACGTATATTATTTTTCTTGTTCGAACCTGAATTTTCATTTAAAGCGAAACAACATTACAACTCTAGAGTTTTAGCTACTAAGGCTCTTTTTACTACTTCATCTGCCACTAGATTAGAATCACGAGGAATAAAATGAAACGAGATAGAGGTAAAACATTGTAGTAAACTAGGAATGTCAGAGATGACGCCATGAACAGAGTTATGAGCTTCACCCGAGTTAAGGAGCTTCACCATGTTAATAACTTTTATGATTTCGATCATGAAATCTATTCCCAAGATGATCTAGATTTAGATTAATTCAACCTTATTACTTTCTTAAAGAAGAAGAAAGAAAGACTAACCTTGATCCATGTTTTCCATGGGTTTGAATGAGATCAATTCACCAATGATTTTCTCCTCCCTTTGACCCTTGAATCTTAATGATTCCCTTTGATGGATAAAGGAATCCATATCTTTCTTTATTATCTCTTTTGATCAATCAACTCTCTTTTCGTGTGTGTCTTTTTCTCTTATTGTGATTGTCAAAAGACAATCAAAATAAAATACACACACATACTGTCGACCATCATCAATATATATACGTGTGTGCTTGTGACTTTTAATTACACCTTTTAAGTCACATCCTTTTATGGTGACTTTTAATAAATATAGGTATATACATGTAATTGTCACATTATGCACACACATATATATATGTTATAAGAGAGATTACCATAATAGAAGGACACATATAATTTGATATGGTAAGGGAGGAGGGTTATCAATACACCCGAATTCTAACGTCTTTAATCGAAACCGATCCATCACGGTATCGTCTTTAATGTTAGAATTCATAACTTTAGTATGAACTTGAACGTTATAATTAAACCAATGGACACATAGGTCATATAAGAATAGAAATATTCTTACATTTCTCCCACTTGACCTTTGTGTCGACTTAAGGGTTTAATAACTATAATGCGCGCGCTTATATCAAGTTCATCTTACTTTTACATAAAGCAAGAATTGATCGAATCATGGCGGTTGCACATCATTATGCGATATGGTCCCTTCCATGTATCACACATCAATTCCAACTTTATAAAGTGTAAACTTTATATGAGAAGGATCTTAATTCTCAAACATTAATCGTATGTTATCTTTGAACCTTAAGTGTATACACATACTTTAATGATAACATACTCAATAAGAAGAAACATACGTTAAGTGAATTCATAATGTCAAATACATACTGAGCATATCCCATTCAGGGTAGCAAGGCTTTATCCATAATACCCATACATTCTACATGGCCATTGAACGCCTTGGGTGGTAAACCTTTAGTTAGCGGATC
>OVAN01016105.1:0-10825 GCA_900406275.1 Anastatica hierochuntica
ATATATATATATATATATATATATATATATATATCTTCAAGTTTGAGTAATAGAATAGTCTTTTTGTGTCCAAAAAAAAAACAAATGCGACATATATTCTAGGATCCAATTGGAAATCCAGAAAATCGAACGAACTGAACCCAATTCCCATCCGACATACAAGGGCTAATCTCAAACCACTTAATTTAGGTTTGTTCTATAATAGTCAATATATGAATTCCACATTGATGAAATATGTGTACCCAACAAAAATTGATCACCTGAACCAACCAACGATTGTGAAACAACTTCATTGAAAATTCTCGTATATGTTAAATATCTCCAGAAATATACATGAAACTTTTAGAATCAATAAAACTTTGCATCATAGAGTAGCAACATAACATACACAGACATATATTGACATTGGAAGTAAATGAATCTAAGAAAGATCAAGAGAAAACATTAAAGGCCTGCCCAGTTCTAGCAACTTTGATGAATACATCTTCAAGAGTTGTGTCTGCGAGTCCCCAAGCAAACACCGTGAAGTTGCTCTTCGCCTTCTCAACCGCCTGAAACACCTCTGAGATCCGAACCTCTTCCTTTGGGAGTTCGAACTTCTGAGTCCCTGCAATATGATATATTTTCTTGGCGTTTGGGGAGACATCTTCAATTAGCTTTTCGACGTTTTTCTCGTGTTCTGACGATGTTGTCATTGTAAACACATACGATCCACCATACCTTCCCTTGAGCTCTTTTGGGTTGCCAATGCATTGCAGGCTTCCGTCTACAAAAATCCCTAATCGGTCACAGAGAAACTCTGCTTCTTCCATCGAGTGGGTTGTGAGGATTATGGCAGTGTTTTGTTTTGCGCGCTTGATGATGGTCCATAAGTTCTTTCTCGAGGCTGGATCAAGTCCTGTGCTTGGCTCATCCATATAAACCACCTTTTGAAAAAGGAAAACAACGATGAAGACGACGAGCTTATTTAGCTTTTAAAAGATCAACTCTCTAAAATTTGTTGTTGTTAAAAGGCCACATTTACAAATAATAAGCAAACACTGATCTCGCATACAATGGTGTACCTTAGGATTCCCAATAAGTGAAATGGCTACGCTCAGCCGCCTTTTCATACCTCCGCTGTATTTTCCAGCAGGTTTGTCGCCAACGCCTCCATGGAATAGGTTGACACTCTTAAGAGACTCTTCCACAGCCTAGTGCAAGGCAAATATAACGATAAGAGATGTATTGAGTAACCATGACTTGATAACTTTTGGAGTCAAAAACGGAAGGAAAGTTACAAGATTGATAACATTACTTGGTTGAGAACAGAGCCTTTGAGATTCTTAAGTCTACCGTAAAACAGCAGATGTTCCTTTCCTGTCAGTGTCTCCCAGAGCAAGCTGTACACAACAGACAAATAAGAGAATTGTTTAACAACTACATCTTCTACAGTGGAACAATAAGAAACTTTCTTGGCCAAGAAAAAGTGAAATCAATTTAAAGAATTTAGTTACTCGTGCTGCGGGCATACGCCCATGCTGGTGTATACTCTGTCCATATCATTGCATATATCCAAACCTTGAACAAGCCCCGTCCCAGATGTTGGTTTCAGGAGTCCAGTCATCTGTGGCCAGGAGAATACAGTACATATTACTAAGGCTACAAGTTTATAATCTAGAGATTTGTCGGAAAGCATTGATATCAGAAGCTGAGCTCAATTGAGCACAAAAGATTTTGTTCATTTGGGTTACTGACCATATTGATGAAGGAAGTCTTGCCAGCACCATTGGGCCCTAACATGCCAAAGCATTCTCCTGAAGGCACAGCGAGCGATAACCCACGAACTGCAAATTTAGGCGGGTTCCCATCCCTACCAGGATACACCTTCTTTAGATTGTCACAAACAATCGCATGGCTTGTGCTTGGCTGAAGCATCAATTGCTCGACCTTTTCTCTCTGATTTAAACAATTCTTTTATCAGAACTAGAATTATCAAAAACACAGAATGTATAGCGGATCATTTTGGCATACCTCCTGAGTGACATCTTTTTTTTCCATTTCAACTAAGACTTTGGAGCCTTGTCTCTGCAAACTAGGTCTACGCAGAGAAGGAGATTTCTTGAAAGGGGTTTTCAAGAAGAAGAGAGGGTCTTTCCCGGATGAAGAGATTTTATCAATATAGTATGCTGCAATGAGTGCGACAAACCACTCAACGACAATGATGTAAAAAACATCATCCATTGCACTACCACTGAAGTCTTTCCAATTCATCCCATCTTCCCCTCTCAAGTTTCCCCGGAAAGCAAATTGCGAGAATTCATACAGACCGCGGTATAAGGAGAAGCCAGGATACAACTCCATGACAAAAATCCAGCCTCCTGGAAAAGTATAATTGATTTGCTATCGTGGTCAGTTGTGATGATAAACACAAAACGAATGTATTGAATATAATTCTTATAAATCAGTCATAACAACTTACTAGGAAATGATGAATCTTCAATAAGAAACTGGAATAGAAACAAGCCCAAAAGTCCAGATCCAAACACGTATATGTAAGCCACAACTATCATTTAGACATAAAAGAAAGTCTATTAATATCTTTAGACCCCAACATGTTCTTCAAATAATTTAAGACGTACAATATTAGTACCTGTTGATGTCTTCACCTTTGAAAATATTGAAGAAACTAGAAAGGCAAGGGAGATTTGCAGATTTACATAGAGAAAATAGAATATGAACTGGATGCTATAGTCATTAAGCCGAAAGAACTTCAGTCCTGCAAGGAAACAGCAACTATAATAGACCCAGATTGGCAAAGAATCTACAATAGAAACTGTAATGTAAGAAATATATTGACAGAAAGACTTCAGGTACCTATTAATGACCCGAATATCATCAGGCAGATAATGTATAACACGGATATGGTAAGAAAATAGGCATAGGAAATCATCCAATATGGACCATCTCCTAGCCCATGCATTTTCATTATAATTCTAAGATGTTGCTGCTTCTCATACACTAATGAAGACAAGATCACCTGCATACAAATGGTTCTGAATATGAATTTCATATCTTATGCTTGTCGTTTCCAAGATTTACAGGTCATCATATCTCAGGTGTATATTTGTAAATAATCCTGAAGCAGTTTAACGAAAATAAACTTACAGGGAACAGAAGAAGAACAACCCATGTGAAGAAAAGAGGACCAATTAGAGACGCAATGTCCAGACGAAGTCTAGTTTCTGGTTTAGGCATTTCTTTGACAAATTCGAACAACATCTTTGTCGCTGGACCTTGCAAGAACTGCAGATAAGCATTTGACACCTGCAGTTTGGAAAAGTCTAAGCATCAGTTCAATCAAGGAGACAGTCTTATACGAAAAATTGTATATTGAAGATGCAATGATGAGGATGCTTTTAGTACATCATTTAGTTTCTTACCAAATTAACAGAACGAGGAACTCGGATCAACTTTATAAGATTATTCCTTGAATCATCCTTGTATGTTGAATTATACCAGATGTGCACATTGAAGTTGTTCCTATCCGTGTTTAAGAGATCGTATGCTAAGGCAATGGAAAAAAAAAAAAGCAAACAGGGACAGTCAGAAATCTCATGTGCATATGAAGCATTATATAGATAATAACTAAGAAGATGAACAACCTGCAGCAATCTCATTTATCTTCCCCTCAGGATTTCCTTTCCGATAACCCTTGAAAATCTCATCATTCACCTCATGGGAGTTATTTCGCCAGAGATTTAATCCTTGTACACATCTAAACTCTAGTTTTGACACAACAAATAAGTTAATTGACTGCATGAATATTTCCCCAGGAAATAACTTTTGCGGTCAATATAAAGACGAAACAATTATTATGTTTGACAAAACTAGATTTCATGGGAACTTTGTCCAGATTACATTAAGCTAATACTGATATTTCGAACTGCCAAAGTAAAAAAAAAATACATTTCTAACGTTCAGTACTCCAACTTAAACTAGCTAACTGACATCAGCAAGAAGAGGATATAAATACCTTTCTGAAATTCGAGGGGTGATTGTCCGAATGAGAATGAAAAGGTAGCGTTTGGAGTGCACCGAGGCTGGATATTGTAAATGGGAAGATTTGAGGCGATCCCTGGATCGAGATAATTGGTGAAATCTGCTTCTGCTGTTGTACCCTGAAACATGAGCTTAAGAAAGCTAAGACAGATATTCACAGACTTGAGAGTGGAAACATAAAGGACATCACCAAAGAACTTACCAAGACATTATTAGCTAAATTAAGCAAGAGGTCAGAGGAGTTCGCCGTTACAGAACTAGTGAGCAGATTCCCAGATATAGCTGGAGAGAACATGAGCATGAACATAATAAGTTTCAGAGCTAAAAAAATATAGAACATGGCCTAAGTATATAAAGAAAAAGGCGGAAACCGGCATACTTCCTCCAAGGGAACGGTTATTTCCAGTAAATAGTATAGTTACGGGACAAGATCCTGTTCTTCTGCAAGAATCATCAGGCAGATCTCCGTTCTGGAAGAAACTGGCCCTAACAGCACGACTTTCAGGAGGGGGAATCTGTAACAAAGGAGGCCACTGTGGAGGACTAGGGATGGAACAAAAGAATCCTTGATCCGGAGACGAATACTCTAAACCGCAAGTCTTTTCACATATTCCATCACCAGTTGTGTCGACGCATTGACAGCCACAACGATTATCCGCAGAGTTATTAACTTGTGTGTCGAACAGAACTTGAATACCAACTAGAAGTACGCAGAGGTAGAAAGGGATCATGATGAGCCTAACGTTGCTCCATAGATTCCGTTTCTACACCACAATTTTAGCAGAAAGTTTGTATGGATTTTCAAGTTTCAAAGATTCAAATCAAACCTCTTATAGCAAAAGTTATCTGTAATTCTGAGAGATATTCCATAAATCAGCCATTGATTTTGGTTGTAGAACTGATCCAATCATATATCTCCAAAATTAAAATGGCAGAGCACAATTCGAGTAACACGTTTCTACATACGCAAACGAAACGAAAGAGATTGTTAACGAGAAACGACATACCTGATAGGTTAAGTTTTTCCGAAGCAAGGCATTGGCTCTCGTTAAGAAACTGGCGGGACCAGGATCCGCCATTGATGAAAGCTTCGCACTTCCTCTCTTCTCCTAATTTCGAAACAATCCACCGCCCTTTAGATTATAGCGAGCGGAGAGAAGGAGAACTGAGATCGGATTATGATATCAAATTACATAATTACCCCTACGCACACGCTTTTTATTAGTTTTTCTTTTTTTTATTATTATTTTATTAATTCGGTCAAACCAAAAAAGGTAAAATTCAACGGAATCAAGTAATGTAAATTTGCAAGAAGATGCGTAACGACCAATAGATTCTTCAACGAGAGTTTCAATTATTTTTTCTATTTGAAGAAGGTTTTTAATTGGTATAGCACATGATTAATGCGTCATCTCAGACGTAACCACGTATTACAATAATCGAAAAAGTATGTCACGTAAAAGTGTTGGATTATTTGTTTGACTAAAAATAACTTTTTCAAGTTCAAACTTAGTTGTCTTATGTGGCAGTTACTTGGACAAGAAGCAATGCGTGAGTGGATTCAAAGACGAAAAAATTAGTTAAGTCATGCTTCAGTTTCCTTTGATTCTCCAACAGTTTTATTACATTAAAAAAGAACAAAAGTCTTATTTCTAAACTAATTTTGGTTTGAGAGGAGAAGTGGGTCAGTGGTTGCACCATCTCTGCATTCATCTCACCTCGAACCCTGCACCTGCCTCTTGTGAGAGGAATTATTTGCCACTAGGCTACGATGACAAAAAAAAACTAATTTTAGTTTTTGATTCTATAAAACTAATTGATTTACCATTTAAGATTTTTAAATTTTGGTTTCAAGATTTAAAAACAGTTTTTCACTTAAATCTTCCAATCATGTTTTTAGATTTTAAATTTTCCTAAAAAAAATCAAAAACTAGTTTTTGTTGGATTGTCATTATTTCTTCTCAAAAACCAAAAATTATTTTTATATATTTTTACTAAAAAATTTAATTTCGAAAATCTAAAACTAAAAATCAAAAACCAAAATCTAAAAATCATTTGAAAAACCACAAACAATCATGGCCTGAATTAATTTGACCATCTTATCTTTTATATAAAATACCAAGTGAATTTACACGAGAATAAAAAATGACATGATTGATTATTTGTCTACCTTTAATAAAACTTTAACTAAATAAAAGTATTTAAAAATTGAAGAAATTTTTTTAAATTAGTTTTACAATAGCAAAAAAATTAAATAATGAAAAAGAGAATTTTAAAACATTATTTGATCATTATCATAAACAAAATTAAGATTAAACCTTGCTATATCATGGTTATATATTTTTAATGGCTATGCAACAAGTCTGGATGAGAATGTACATAAAGATTATCATGGATGAAGACAATAAGATGGTGTGCCAACTTATTAACAAACAACAAATGCATTTTGCCTACTATAATTTGATCAAGGAAATATGGATTTGGCATGAGAAACTTGATTATACGTGGGTAGCTCGATTTTCAAATAGAGCTACAGTCTACAAACACTCTGGCAAAACTTGATTTCAATTCCTTTAATCTTTTTGAGTTTTTTTCTTATGTACCAAGACAAGTTGTAGATGTTTTACATAAGGATTATTCATGTAGCGGATGATTTATAAAATGAAGATGTTAGAAAAAAAAACTTTACTTTATCATTTTAAAATTCTCATTAATATCCTAATCACCTTTCCACATTATTATAATACATAAATCAAACTTGAATAATTAATAGATTATAATTAAATCAAAGACACTTTGTTAAAAAGAAATATAAACAATTTGTGACTCAATTTAACCAAAAAAAAAACAATTTGTGACTCAAAATCAAATCACACAACTACATATATCTTAGATTAATTTACAGAAATACACTTAAAAGGAAAAGAAATTTTACATTTACACCTGTCTTTTAATGGTTCTCAAATATACACCTCAAATATTAGGGTTTAGGGTTTATGGTTTAAGGTTTAGTGATTAGGGTTTAGGGTTTAGCTATTAGGGTTTAAAGTTTAGGAATTATGGTTTAGGGTTTAGGGTTTAACGTTTAGGGTTTCTTTTAGTCTAGGGGTATAATGGTCTTTTTCATTAAAAAGGAGGTGTAAAAATAAAATTTTTTCAAGCAGGGGTATTTTTAAAAACAGACAATACAAATGTGTATTTTTGTAAGTCTCCCTATATCTTATTATATAAAATTGAACGTGTTTAACGTGAATTAAAAAAAATTATAACTCATCTGATTTTGCCATATGTCATTATTAGTGCATATTTAACATGATGTAAATAGATTTGCATGTAATTAGGAACATAATTTTTACATGGTCTAATATCCACATAAAAAAAATCATATGTTACACATGTAAAATGAGAATATTCATTTTTAAATCTCTTATGTTCATAAAACAAATTGTATTGAATAAATTTAAAACATAATCATACAACTAATAATAATAATCATATTTTATATTTTCAAGAACTAAAAATGTAATATTTTGTGGATTAACATCAATATTACGATAATCAAATGAGTGATTTAGGATTTTAGTGTCACTAAAATTATGATTTCTAGCAGGGTTGAATGTTAATATCGCAAAATGTTTCAGTTATATGCAATGTATATCAAATGGAGCATATCAACTTTTTCGAAAAGGTATAACAAAGTGTATTTAATAAATTTAAAGAAAATACAACAACTTTAAAAATGAAAATTGAAATTTCATATAAACATATATATATATATATATATATATAATGCAAACTAAAATTATTAATTAATAAAAGATTATGGTATGAAATCTATAACAATTCCAAATTTTTCAAGTCTGAAATGTGGGTCCACCAACTAGTTTAAAAAGTGAAAGTCTTACACTAAAGAATACAGACTAAAACTAAAATCTAAAACTAAAAACCAAAAACCAAAATCTAAAAAATCATTTGAAAAACCACAAACAATCATGGACTGAATTAATTAGACCATCTTATCTTTTATATAAAATACCAAGTGAATTTACACCATAATAAAAAATGACATGATTGATTATTTGTTTACCTTTAATAAAACTTTAATTAAATAAAAATATTTAAAAATTGAAGAAAATTTTTTAAATTAGTTTTACAATAGCAAAAGAATTAAATAATGAAAAAGAGAATTTTAAAACATTATTTGATCATTATCATGAACAAAATTAAGATTAAACCTTGCTATATCATGGTTATATATTTTTATTTGCTATGCAACAAGTCTGGATGAGAATGCACATAAAGATTATCATGGATGAAGACAATAAGATGGTGTGCCAACTTATTAACAAACAACAATGCATTTTGCCTACTATAATTTGATCAAGGAAATATGGATTTGGCATGAGAAACTTGATTATACTGATATCAGTGGGTAGCTCGATTTTCAAATAGAGCTATTGTAACATCCCGGTTCACCTGGCCAAGGTTCCTCCTGGATCTGCTAACTATTCCACTAACTTCCCCTTCGCAAACAATCTCCCAGAGCATTCTAATAAAAACTTAAATTAAACACGAGTCTAAAAACATCCATCACAAGGACAAATCCATCTCGTTCCTAGGTAGAGCTTCATAAGTGAATAGAGTCTCCTAGCCACAGGAAAGAACATAATAAAACTAAAAAGTGCTAAAACCGTACCAAGACATGGAAAACAGCTTAATTAAGAAAAACCCGGTCCCAAATGAATAATCCAGTTCCTCCATCATCGTCCAGCTGCTCGTCATACTCACCTGCAGGGACAAAAAGGGGGAGGGACGAGGGAGAGAGAGGGGTTGAGTGACAGGAGAATCACCCAGTGAGACATGGAATTGCTAGACACGCAACACCGCGGAACAGACTTAACATGCATTCACATATAACATAGAATTAGCACCAAGCAAACACCTATTGTGTCACAAGCACACATGACATACAAGGATGTCCTAAACAAAGCCCCCGATTTTCTCCAAAACGCCTTAACCTGCAGCAACCACCATAGTGACCGGCTAAACTCACACACCAACTCCCCGGTTTGTGTGGACTCAGGGCTTTCTTTCACTTCTCCAGGGGCGATCACAATCCCACAACTCATTCAAAAAACATAACATCACATCTTAATACACTAGTTCAATTTCCTAGACCTCTAGCTCAAGCATCAGACAGACTGACTCGACTCTCAAACAGGACAACAATCAAGACGCGTTAACCCTATGCTAGCAATGAATAACATCTTAAGGCAATTCTACGGGGGATTAGCTACGGGAATAGCGCCTCACCTTGGCAACTGCAGATCCGGCGACTGGACACAGGAGACTTCCGGAACAACTACTGAACTTCGGGACCTGAACCAAAAAGGAACTCGGATTAGACCTTAATCCGGAACCGGCTCAAAAAGGAAACTTTCCATTTATGGAAAGCTGCTATAAATGGAAACTTTCTAAAAACGGAAACTTTCTAAATCGGGGAACCTGCCCCCAAAATAGAAGCTTTCTTGAAAAGGAAACTTTCCAAAAATAGAAACTTTCCAAATTGGGAACTTGCCAAAAATGGAAAGTTTCCATAAATGGAAACTCCTAAAACCGAGCGCGGAAAAGCTACGGAAACGATCTAGATCCTACAGAAATAATTACGGAATACGAAAAAGGAAAAATAGCGGAAAATGAACGAAAACGAAAACGGAACGCTAAACGCGAAACGCCAAAACCGCGGAAACACTCACCTCGCGATTAGCGGCAGCGGCGGAAACGAAACGGGAGACTCGCAGTTTCGAGAACACGACGGCTAGGAGTCGCGATTCACGATGATCGGCGGAGAGGAGGCTCGGTCGGGGGCTCGCGACGCTCGACGGTGGTATGCGGCTCACGGTTCGACGGTGACAGTGGCTGGGAGGTGCGATCGGGCTCGGGTAAGGGCTGAGAGGCTCGGATCGGCGGTTGCGAGGCTCGGATGGGAGGAATCGGCTCGATCGGAGGCTCGGTTGGCTTGATCGACGGAGGCAGTCGCGGAAAAGCTCAATCATCGGTTGGGATTGGTGATGCGGCGGTTGACAAGGGCTGCGGTGGCTCGGGAAGAGATGACGGCGGTGGGGAGGGCTCGGGTGATGGTGGCGGCGCACGGGTGGGCTCGGCCGACGGCTCGGGTGGCTTGGCTCTCGAGTTCTCGCGGAAATTTGGCAGAGTTTCGTTGCGGTTTTCGGATGGATGCGTTTCTCGAGACGAATGAACGTTTAAATAGGAAGACGGAGACGCGGGGAACCCTAGGATTTTCGGTTCTCCTAAACCGATTCCTTCGGTTTGAGCCGAATCGGGTTGATTGTCGCAGTTTAATCCCGATTCCGGGTCGGGGTCATTATAATTCTCCCCCACTTCTATGGGATTCGTCCTCGAATCCTGAATGTCCTCAGGTTGCCTTCCGGATCCTTCGAAAAATTCTGGATAATCCTTTTTCATGTCACTTTCGACTTCCCAGGTTTCCTCCTGGATACTGTCTCCTGTCCATCTGACTTTGACCATAGTCACAACCTTACCCTGAACTTCTTTCTTCGCTCTTTTCAGGATTTCTGCAGGTAGACTCTGAACTGAGAAGTTCTTTTGCAGACTTGGCGGCGGACTAGGTAGAATCAACTCTGGTTCTCTGATGACTTTTTTCAGCACTGACACATGAAAGACGTTGTGGAAGTCTGCTAGTTCGGGCGGCAGATCCAACTTGTAGGCAACTGCGCCTATCCTTTCAATGATGGGGTACGGC
>OVAN01016106.1:0-10825 GCA_900406275.1 Anastatica hierochuntica
ATATAAATTCAAGATGAAACCATTATATTAAATAGGTAAATTAACCTATTTTTTCTTTTTAAATTCTTAATTTAAATATTACAGCGGGTTAAAATTTTCAAACTATGTATTATTATACAAAAAGTAAAATTATTAACATATGTTAAACTTTTATATCTACAACTATATATCTTCAAAAAACATATTTTGTAGAAAATTCTCCTGTTTGATTATTTCATATATGAATTTATTGTACCTAACTCAAAAAATTAATAACAATTAATAAAAAATAAAATGTATAAAACAAAGTACTATATATTAATAATGTAATAAGAGAGAATATAAATTGTTTATGATAATATTAAATTTATATATTTATAAAATGAAAAATACCCGCACAAACGTGCGGGTTAAACTCTAGTTATTTTAAAAGGGTGGACATATCACATGTAAACAAAGGTTGTTGTACTTATGTTTTAATAGTATTGATTATAATTGTTTTGGCAATTACACAAAATTAATATCAATTTTTTGATGATTTTTTTAACGAATTCACCCTAGATTATATTAAATACATAAAAATTATAACATTTACTAAAATATTATATATTTCCTTCTTGTAAATTTATTATTTAAAATAATTTACATTGTAACCGTAATAAATACTCACAATGTCTCACAAAGATAGAACTTTTAGACTTTCTAATCATATTAAGAAATATTGAATGTATGACTTTTTTTTTTGTCAACCGCACATTAATCAGAAATTGTCTTCTAAATAGGGTAACCAATTCAGAGGAGCAGAATCTACAAATATAAAACCATGATTAAATGTGCGGGATCCTCGAGCCAGACTATCTGCTAGTGTGTTCACCGTACGCGGAATTAGTGACAACGAAAAGCATGGGAAGTATCCACGTAAAAGTTGATATTCCTGAATTTGTGTATGAAATGTTGGCCAATCATCCGGGTGTTGAATAATATTGGTAAGTTTCGAACAGTCTATCCGGAAAAACTAGCAATTTATTATTTGGTTGTATAATTTTGACATCGCCCATAGCAGAGCTTCCAACTCTGAATGGAGTGGTGAAAGACTCCGGCGGTGGTATTTCGCCCCCATCAAAATTACCTTGTTATCTCTATCTGTGCAGATTCATCCAAGTCCAGATGTAGAATCATATTGTTTACAGGAACCATCTACCCGGCAAATTAAACCATATGTAATGGTAGATTCCACAAATGACCATTCCTCTTCAGAAGAGAATGAGACTTGCGCTTCTTTCTAAGCTATAAAGTATGTCTCTGCATTCCAGAGAATCTCATCCACATCCTATTGTACCCCTTGGAAAACTTTGTGATTTCTTTCTTTCCATATTAATCATAATATCAATGGAAAAATATCATAATAATCTATATCTCGATTTCTTAATGGATTCCACCAAAACACATAGTTCATATTAGTATAAATTGAATCTGACAGAAAAGCCTCCAAACTTTACGGATTCTTGCAGAAATTTCAAACCTGCATAACCGAGGTGCACTCAAAAAATACATGATTAATAGTTCCTCAGCAGAGCCGCACAGTTTGCAGGTTGTATCACATCGTATTCCCCTATGAACTAGTTTTGTGATTACCACCAAACTCCCTGTGATAATTTTCCAAAGAAGATGTTGTATCTTCAGGGGGAATTTTATTTTCCATGACAACATTTTCAAGTCTTCCAGACCTGGTTTCCAACCATTATTATTAATTTGTGTTATCTGCAAAGAGTTTAGGAGTTTATATCCCAACTTGACCGTACATTGTTCCGATTTAGTATAGTGCCAGATCAAACCATCGTGTGTGATGGTACGACGTGGATGAATTCCCTGAATTAGTTATGTATCCTCTAGGTTGAAAAATTCCTGTAATAGAGGCAAATGTCAATCCCTCGTCGTTGGGTTTATCAATTGTTGAACTTGTAGCCTAGGATGCCAAGTACTATCCCGACATCTTGCCGGACGCGGATTAACATCTTGAATCAAGGGGTCAAGCAAGACTGATGTATTTATTCCAGAACCCAGTTTTATCCTAACCCCTTACCTAAGCAATTCATGTGTTAAGTATATACTCCTCTAACCAAAAGAGGGTGAGTGTGGCTTTTTAGCGTTTAAAGAATTGAAATTCCTAAAATATCGACCTTGTAAGACCCGAGCAACCAGGGACCCAGGAAACTTAATTAGCCTCCATAATTATTTAGCCAATAAGGCCGTATTGAAATCCTCTAGAGATTTGAAGCCTAAACCTCTATTATAATTTGAGATATAAAATTTGTCTCATGCAACCCAATGGAGACCGCAGTTACATCGATTGGAACTCCACCAGAATTTAGAAATCGTACTGGTTAACTTTGTTGTTAACACTTGGAGGGGTTTGAAAGATGACATGACATAATTGAGTAGCGCAAGAGTAATTGATTTAATCAGATTCTCTTTGCCCCCTTTTGAGAGGAACTTGGATGACTATCCATTAACACGATTGCATAATCTTTCTTTAACATAATTAAAGATATGGCTCTTGGGCCATCCCAAGCTTTTAGGAATCCCAATATTACCTATACCACCTTCTTTTGTGATGCGTAGAAGATTTTTCATTGTCCCCTTATTTTGTTCTGGGACATTTTTTCTAAACATAACCGATGATTGATCGGATATTATTGCTTGTCCCGAGGCTGCCCCATATTCCCTTAAGATATTCAAGATAGCTTAACATTGCAATGCCTCTACCTTGCAAAAGAACAAGCTATCATCAACAAAGAGTAAATGTGATATTGTCGTGCTATGATGTGTTATCTTGACACCCATTCTAGCATTGTCCAGTTCTTTTCGTTTTATATTTGTGATAAGAACCTCTGTACAAATAATGAAGAGATATGGTGATAGAAGATCACCTTGTCGTAGTCCTCGCTGGGAAATAATGTTCCTCGTCGGTTAAATATATTATTTTAGTATAAGTAAATATAGAACATTTGTAAATAAATAAAAAAGGTGATTGCGATAGTTTCTTATTCCTAGTGCAAGAGGCGGCGGTAAATGGTCTACTAGTTTGGTCGGAGATGGGAGTCCGATGAAGAGAGGCTAAGCGGCGTGTATTAGGGTTTTAATGGCAAAACGAAGATTCAAATCGTGAGATGATTTTCGCAGAATGGTTTCTCAAGGATTTGCGAAACGAAATCTCTTTCTGATTCAGGATATTTCTGATGATCTTAGTCATTTATGGGTCGCTTGGAAATGAGATCTATCAGGTCTCGACGGATCTCAAGGATGGGGAATCTCGTCAACCACAGAACGAGGAAGGGCTTTAATGTTGGCTTTTTTAGGCTCGATATACACATATATGGTAAGAGGAAGCTCTAATTTTGGATATGGAATCAAGGGAGATCGATTTGTGATTTGAGAGGATTATTTCAACAGATTCTCGTATCAATCAATCGATCTTCCATGATCTGGTTTGGACTCTTCTTAGCAATCTTAGAGGCTCATGATTTCAATATATATTCAGTAGGTCGAAGAGGTTTTCATCACTACCTTTCACTAGTTTTCAAGGTGTTCTTGCGAAAAAAATTCTTCACAGAGGATCACTTTTTTTCCTCAAGGATGCTTAGGCTCGGGTGCTATGGTGCAAAGAGTGTTTGTTGTGTATTTGTTCTGGTTATAAGTATGGCTCAACTAGGAGTTAACAGTTGTAAAATGGTGGTGCATATAGAGTCAACAAGGATTTCAAAGGCTACCATAGCTAATTGGGTTCAACAATTTTCCTTAACTCTCACATGAAAATTTATGAATCCCAATGAACAGAGCATGGAGATCCTTATTGCCAACTTCCCAAAGTTTTGCTGGAGGGGAAAGTAGAAGGTGGAGATGTTAGAAATGGTAGGTTTCAGTTTAACTTCCAGTCCGAGAGGATCTTATGGATGTGCTGAATTATGGTTCATACCACTTTGATGGATGGATGGTCTCGATTGTTCGCTGGGAACTTGTGGTCTTATCTTCATATCCTTCGGCTATCACCTTTTGGGTTAAAATAGAGGATATCCCCTTGCACTTGTGGGAAGAAGCGACGATCTGGGCTATTGGCAAAGGAATCGGTGAGGTCAGAGACATAGATGCCGATTCTGGTAGTGTTTATGTTATTGTGGATGACTTCACGCCACTGGTTTTCACAACGGTGGTGCCCTTTGACCGTGGAGAGGAAATCAAGGTTGTCCTCAATTATGAGAAGCTTAATGGAATCTTCAATCATTGTCACATACTAACGCAATGATATCTATGTCAGTCTGGAGCTGGCCGAGAGCTCTCGACATCAATATAAAAGGGTCTCTCTAGACCAAGTGGGTAAGAAATCAAGGAGGGAAGGGTTGTCAAAGAAGGCGAGACGCCTACCAGTTAAACGCGCCTTGGATATTGAGATGAATGAGAGTTTCGATCATGATTCACTTAATCTGGATGGGAGATACAAGGATCCTTCAGGTGTAAAGGGGATGAACAGAGAAAAATATGCAGAAAAAGTTATGAAACGTGACGTCAGTAAAGGAGGCCATCGGAGTTTTTGGTCTACGGGTTTCAAGGGTGGAATGCCTCAGTAACTCTATAGGGATGTAAGGCCAAAGGAAGGGACTTTGTCTTATGTACCAAAACGCCGCCAATCAACATGTCCAAAGCCTCTCTATGCTTCAGGTTCAGGCCCAAAGGATGATCAATTGGTCGTGATGGAGAATCAGTTGTGGGAAACTATTAGTATTGACAAGGGTAAAGCTATTGATATGGCTACGAATGGGGATGTGGATAGTTCACGGATCATAATGGCAAAAGGTCTTATTGACAGTGACGATCTTCTAGTTGAAGAAGGAGAGTTAGTGCATAATGAGGCGTTGGAGAGTGAGAACGGGGCTTCGAATTTGGTGACTTTTGAAACTGATCAGAATGGAAAGCATGCAGCTTTGGAGGAGGACAAATGGACTACGGATTTGGATGATTTTCTACAGGCCGATGAGAGCTATAACCGAGACCGAGATGGTCACTATGGGTGAAACAGAGGAACAATCTATCATTGCCGATGAAGGTATTAATCATCATGAATTTAATTCTAATCTGGGTATAAATGGGATTGCAACAGATTTGAAAGCTATTAAGTTGGATCATAGGAAAGGTATTCTTGCTAAGTGTAACAAAAGTCCGGGAAAAATTAAAGGAATGAATATTAAGAAAATGAATATGATATTATTGGTTTCGCCTCAAAAGCGTTTGGATATTGAGGGTAAAAGTACAAAGAGATCACAAAATTCTAAAACGACGTTATCTCGCATTACATGAATGAAAAAAAATTATAAAATGATTATAATTTAATGTATGGTTATAAATATCTTACTTTTGTATTAAAAAATCTTATGAATTTTAACCAATAGTTTTAATCAAAACTTTTTAATTTTAAAATTTATTGTTATTAACTAAGCTAGAAAATCTAAAAAAATCTATCTTTGTGAAATAAATTTTGTTCTTAAAACATTTATCATTGCGAAAAGAATGGAGTAGATTAATCAAAAACATTTTCTAAATTATTGCTCCTTCTGTTTCATTTTAAGCGTTGTTTAACCTACGTGAACACATTTTAATAAATTATATATTTTCATACACTCTTCTCGTTTACATAAAAAAATCATTAACAAAAACTATTTCAACCAATGAAAAAATAAACGGTAAAATCTAATTTGTTAAAAGATTCAGATACCTTTAAATTTTCCATCAAAATTTGAAAACATCACTTATATTGAAATAAAAAATCACTCCAAAACTTCATTAAAATTGAAACGGAGGGAGCATTATCTATCTTCTTAAAACATATGTAGCTAATGAAAATAATATTACTCTAACGTGATATATTACGTAAAATGACATTGTATCTAAATTATGATATTTAATTTATTAGAATATTATGTTATTGTTTTCCCTATATATATATATACACATAGTTAGAATTGATTAAGAAATATGACATTTAATTAAAAACAAAATTCATTTTTCATAAAAAATTTTTTAAAAAATTCAAATTTAAATAAATTTATATATTTTCAAATAATGATATTATAATATTATTATTTTCAAAATAAAATTTGTTACTAAAATAAATATAAAAAACATTAAGTGATAAATTTTAAATTGATAAACTATTTCAAGTATCATATATTATCTGAACCAAATTTGTACTCAAACCCGTACAAAAATCCAAAAATCTCAAAAATAAATCTGAACCTGGAATTCGAAATAACTAAAATTTTAAAAATTATGAATATTTGAATCCAAATCCGGACCCGAATATGGAATTCAAAATGACAAAATTTGAATGACAAAATTTTATGAACCTGATACTCGAAAAATTTAAATCAGTCATAAAATAAATATATAAATCTCTGTCTCTCTCTCTCTCTCTCTCTCTCTCGAAAGTTTTCAATTACTTTTTCCTCTTGTTCGTATTTATGCGTGGTGATTAAGTGTGATGGCAGCGACATAACTCCATCGACCGGAACTTTAAGTGTGTCTCACAATGAGCAGACTCACAGGAAGATTTCCCTTTACAACTTGACCTCAAGAGATATATTGAAAATTTGGTTATGTGATCCTAACTAAGATGAATGGGCTACTAACTTGCAGTTTGCTCTCAAAGAAAGAAAAAAATTCAGATTTGCGGATGGTTCTCTACCACAACCAGATGTGGATCATGGAGACTATGAAGATTTGATCGCGCTAGTGATCTCATGGATGAAGCTGACGATTGACGACAATATCTCCACTACTGTGTCGCATATCGTTGACGCACATGAGCATGGAACATGTTCAAAAAAGGTTTGGTGTTCGAAACGGGCAGCGAGTGTAAAGGCTAAAAACAAAACTCGCTATGTGCCGTCAAAAAAGATTGAGAATTGAAGAATAGTATGGCAAGCTAATTAACTTGTGGAGAGGCCTCTCAAACTACCAGCAGGCCAGGACCATAGAGGAAGTTCGTAAAGAGTGAAAGGAAAATAAATTGCATTCATTCCTTAAGGGATCAGATGAAACAATCTATGGAGCATTTTAGTTTTCTCTTCAGTCGCGAGTTCTGTAACCCTCTTTGAAAGAAGCTTACAACACCTTAGTTCAAGATCAAGAGTTAAAATCTCTTGGTAGAATGTATGAGGAGCGCCAAGAAGGTGTAAGTTTCAGGGTTCAGACTACTCAAAAATCGCGTGGTTCGTTTGAAAACAAAGGAAGTCTAGTTGTCTCTTGTTCCCTGTGTGGTCGAAATGGTCACACTTCAAACAATTGCTTCAGGAAGATCGGTTGTCCTCCTTGGTGGGAAGATAATCCTCAGTAAAAAAGAAGAGGCGGAGCTGGTCGCGGAAACCAGACAGCGACAACAGCAGGTCGTGGCGCGGTTCCGATGGCTGGAAAACAGATTTGTCCTGGTCTGACTGCACATACCAACAATGTTGCAGTTTTGCCGCCTGGTTCGTCTCAAGTGGTCGGGTTTCACATTGTTGCAGGTCCAAGATCCAATGTTAACATATATAGATGGAATTGGTAACAGTGATCTCAGCGATGCTCAGCGATGGTACATATGCTCGAAGAACGCAAACTTGAAGCATATGAACGTCTCACTGGTAAGCATTTTGTTGAATCTTGGATCATATGCAGTGGCATTTCTAACCACATGACATGTTCGATTGATTCCTTGACAAATCTGTATGATATGGCACCAATGTTGATAAAATTCTCGACGGTCGTTTCACTACTTCAAACAAACAAGCACGAGTTCTGATGGGGTCGTCTTTGTGCCTTCAGAATGTGTATTTCGTGGATGTCTTACATTGTCACTTGATATCTATGTCATAACTCAGTCGTGATAGTGGATGTGTTATGCAAGTTATCGACCGTCTTATTATTATTCAGGACCGCATCACCAGGATCTTGATTGAAGCAGGTGAAGAGATAAATGGACTCTATTTTTCGAAGTATGGAAGTTGTTGTCGCAGGTCAAAAATCATTTCGTTAGTCTCTTGATATTTGGCATCATCGACTAGGACATCCATCTTCAAAAGCTTTAAATATGTTGCAGCTTCAAATTTTAGTACTAGTGATTTTGATTCAAAGAAGTGCGATATATGTATCCGTGCCAAACAAACTAGAGATTCATTCTCTTTGAATACTAATAAGCCAAGTTTTCCATTTGAATTAATTCACTGTGATCTTTGGGGCATATAGAAATACATAGACATGTGGTTCATGGTATTTTATTACGATTCTTGATGGCTACACACGTGTTGTCTGGATATATCTCTTGTCTTCCAAACAAGATGGTCCCACACACTTGCGAAATATCTTAGCTCTTGTTGAACGTCAATTTTTCAGCAAAGTAAAAACCACTCGGAGTGATAATGGTTTTGAGTTTATTTGTCTTTCAGACTTCTATGATCAAGAAGGATTCATTCATAAGATTGGTACTCCTCAGCAAAATGGATGTGTGAAATTAAAACATCAGCAGATACTCAATGTAGCTCGCGCACTTCTTTTCTAGACGAGTTTACCAACGAAATTTTGGAGTTATTGTACCTTAGTTGCGGGATATTTAATCAATTGGACTCCCACTCCATTGCTACAAATGAAAACTCCATTTGAAATGATTTATCATCGCAAGCCACATATGGATCATCTACGGGTATTTGGCTTTCTCTGTTATGTTCCCAATTGTCGAGTATATAATCTTTATACCAGATTAGTTTCAGTATCATGTATGTTGTATTCATGGAGACAGAGTTCCCGTTCTCAACCTATACTCCATCTTCTTCTTCATCTCCCTCGTCATTACAACTTTCTATATTGCCTCTGACTGTTGATGACTTTGCTTTGGGTGAGTTTATTGAGCCTCAAATTCTTGTGTCTTCTCCCGTAGTGGACAATCACTTATCTCTGCCACAGAATACCCCACCTCCTTTTAACATGACATGAGCACCACCTGAAGCTTCTTTGACATCTTTCTCATTAGACCTTGATACTGATGCTTCTCCTGCGCAGTTAGTTCCAAGTTCTGCTGATCAGGCTCCACACGAACCACCAGAATAGTCGCCAGACTCGCAATATCCTTCAACAACATCAACTCCGGAACAGAGATCTTCACCGGAGAAGGGACCAGATGAATTGGGTCATGGCTCGCGAGTGAAGAAACATCCAACAAAGCTTACACATTATATCACTTCAGTAGCCTTTTTGTATGCCACACCTTATCGTCTTGACAATTATTTATCTAGAGAACAGTTCTCGGAATCATATCAGGTGTTCATCTCTGCTATTACTTCTGGAATCGAACCATTACACTAAAAAAAAGCAGTTGAGGATGAACGTTGGAGGGGAGCTATGAAATATGAAATTGTGGCATGTGAGGATCTCGGAACATGGACCGTAGAAGATTTACCTTCGGGGAAAAAGGCTTGGGGATGTAAGTGGGTATATCGTGTGAAATTCAATTCTGATGGGACTTTAGAGCGACACAAAGCCCACTTAGTCGTACTTGGAAATACATAAACAGAGGGGAAAGGTTACACAAAAACTTTTTCTCACGTCGCCAAGATGATCACAGTGTGAGAGTTTCTACAACAAGTAGTTTTGAATAATTAGGAGATTAAACAGATGAATGTGCAAAATATTTCTTCACGGTGATATTCAAGAAGAAGTGTATATGTAACCTAACCCCAAGATATTAGACATCGGATAAACGCAAGGTATGCCGCTTACATAAGTCTTTGTATGGTCTTAAGGAGGCACATATGTGTTGGAATGATAAGCTAATGACATCAATGAAAGCATACAAATTTGATCAAGATGTGTCTGATATTATTCGTTTTTCATTTATGCAAGGAATGGTGTTCAACTTCACGTGTTGGTTTACGTCGATGATCTTATAATCACGGGAAGTTTAGTGACAATTATGAATGAGTTCAAAAGATACTTGTGTGAGTGCTTTAGAATGAAGAACCTTGGTGTTCTTTGATATTCATTAGGTATAGAGGTAGCTCGAAGCCTTGTGGGACTCTATCTATGTCAAAGAAAGTACGCACTCGACATTATCTCTGACACAAGATTGCTTGTGTGAAGCCAGTGACATTCCCAATTGAACAGAACTACAAGCTGGCTTTGGCCGAAGGAGACTTGTTGCTTGATTCGTTTATTTATCGAATATTAGTTGGTCAGTTGATTTATCTCGGTGCTACGTGCCCTGAAATATCTTATGTTGTACTCATATTGTCGCAATTCATGGGTAGTCCAAAGGAAGAACACTAGGAGGTGGCTCATCGAGTATTCAGTACTTGAAAATAGTCCGAGTCAAGGGATTCTTCTTCGGGCGAGTACAGAACTCGCTTTGTCAGCTTGGTGTGATGCAGATTGGGGAGCTTGTTCGTTGACATATTGATCGATCACAGGTTGGTTTATAAAATTAGGAGGATCAACATTGTCTTGGAAAACACAAAAAGAAGACTTCGTGTCTCGGTCGTCTGCAGAGGCCGAATATAGAGCAATGGCCGACACGGTAACACTCATTATCTGGCTCCACCATTTGTTGCCTGCAATGCGGATTGCTTGTACGGGTTTGGTTCCACTTCATTCTGACAGCTTATATGCCATCAATCTAGCAAAAAAACTCGGTGTTCCATGCTCGGACAAAACATGTGGAAATGGATTGTCACTTTATCTGTGAGGATATCATACGAGGTTTATATTGACATTACGTGTTTTGATGCAATACAGGATGCTCAAGAGACTGAGACTGAGCTGGAGCTAA
>OVAN01016107.1:0-10824 GCA_900406275.1 Anastatica hierochuntica
AATATCCTAATATCATGAACTAGGTGATCAAGCCAACTCAAGCATTAAACAGAGAGATAAACGAAGATCAACGGTTAAATCCCCAATCTAACAACCTAACAATCACTGAATCATGAAATCCCCTTTTGAGAAACCCTAAACCCAACTAGNACATATCAATCAAATCAACACAAGATGAAATTTGGGAAAACATAATGTATTGAATGATTAAACAAACAATAGAGATAAGAATTCTTCTCCAAACGAAGTACAGAAGAGTAGATCTCTCTAAAAGGATTACAAAGCTCAAAGTCTGTTCTTCCAAATCGAAAATAGCATAATCTCGAATAGAAAATCGAGTCTAGGTCTTAGGTAAACAACTCGGTTCGTTTTAACTTCGGTTTGCGTTTTCAGGTTCTGGTCCGAAATCGGGATAATGATCGATCGATCCATGTCCCTTCACAGGACAAGGATTGATTGAATGATTTTATTTTTTAGATTATATGTATAAAATCATTAAATTTCTTAACCATTTTAGATCGTAATTAATGTCACAATTAAATAAGATTTACTTAGAGTTTTTCATTGGCTAATAATTCCCCAAAATATAAAAAATCTAATATATTTTTTAAATCAAAATCTTTCAAACCGAAATATTTTTAAAATTTTTATATTTTTTTACTTTTGCAGAATTTAAATGAACCAAAACATTAAACCATTCAATTCTATTTCGGTTCATTTTTAAACCAAAAAAGCAAAACTAAATATTGCAAAAGTTACTAAGTTTAACTCAGCTCAAAATGCTTTTGAACCAAAATAACAATTATTATTCGAATTCGATTTCTTAAAACTGAATATATACGAACTATGAGAAAAGATGATTTGTAAGTAAACATGTTCAGCCTATTTTATACTGTTTATTATTGCTCTTCAAAGCTTTTGCAATCGATATGGGACAAAACATTACACCAATTTAAGTATCTTCTGCAAATCTCATTTATTTAAAATTACTCAAATAAAATATTCATTTATTATTTAGATTTATTGTTTAGATTATATGTATAAAATCATTAAATATCTTAACTAATTTATATCGTAATTAATGCTACTACTCTCTCTGTATCAAAATAGTTGATGCTTTAAGCTTCTACACGCAAATTAAGAAATCATTTAACTTTTGATTTTTTCAATACTAAAACATCATTTATTATCTATTTAACTCCAATTCAACCAATGACAAAATATTTTGCAGAATATAAATAGTCAAAAACATAAAAAATTCTAATTAATTTTACACTGAAAATTGTAAATATCATGTAATTTGATACAAATTTTTTCTTTAAAAAATCAACTATTTTGATACGGAGGGAGTATTAAATACCAAAATTTTAGAGTTTTTTATTGACTAATAACTCCCCCAAAGTCCTCTCAAGTTGACAACTCAGCTTTGGAATTCAAAATTTTTTGTTCAATATCAATCCTGAAAAATGAAAACTAAATAAAAAAATTCTTACTTTTAGTTCAGTTCATACCATTTTTGAACCCTTAAAATATTTACAATTGTGTTCGATTTCTTAAAATTTAACATGTATGAAATGTGACAAAAGATGTTTTGTAAGTTAATTTGTGAAGTCTATCTTATATTATAAGTTTATTGTTCTTTAAAACTCTCACAACTGATGTGGAACATTTTAAATACTTTTAGTGTTTCATCCATATTGGGCTTTAAAAATTGGACTTAAGAGAGAAACAATTTAAATATTTTAATTGTTCTTGAAATTTTCAAGGTTTTTAAGTATTTAAACCAAATATTTTAATTTTTTTATTAAAAAGCAACAACAATTTTTTTATTGATTACGCAAATTTTTATATTTTTTTCAAAATGCTACAGACTGAATTCTTTATAAATTTACTTTTTGTAAATTTTAATTGAATACCGATTGAGAACCAAAACGCTAAATGGTTTCGTTTTGATTTAGTTATAATCCAAAAACTCAAAATCAATCAGTACAAAAATTATTATGTTTAACTCAATTGAAACTATTTTTGAACCCCAAAAAACTAAAAGCTATTTGGTTATGTTTCTTTAAACCGAACATATTCGAAATTTGATAATAGATGTTTTTTAAATGAAAGTAAGAGGTATGTTTTCTACTATAAATTTGTTGGCCTTGAACGTTCTCGCAGTTGTTATAGGAAAAATAACATATCATTTTAACGGTTAAGAAAACCAAAATTGAGTTTTAAAAACTAAGAATTAATTTTTTTATTGTTTATGATTTTTAAAAAAATCTTTTAACAAAATATTTCAAACCAAAATCTTTTTAATTCTTTATCATTATTTTTCTCGAGATTTAATTGAAAGATGATTAAATCAAAGTATTAAATAATTTAATATTAATCAAAATATTAAATGATTAAATCAGAAAGAATCAAAATAAACAATACATAAGGTATTATGTGTAACTTAGTTCAATTCGTTTTTGAAGTAAAAAACTAGTTGGTTCGATTTTTTAAAGTTAAATATATTTAAAATGTGATAAAAGATGTTTTGTAAGTGGATATGCGAAATCTATTTTATAATGTAAGTTTATTGCTCTTCTAAACTTTCACAATTGATATGGAACAAAACAATATACCACTTTAATGATTTTAATGTTTTCATATTGGATTTAAATATTTAAACAATTTAAATTTTTTACAAATATAATTATTTTAAAAAAAATATTATAGTATCTTCTGCAAATCTTCTTTATTTCTAAAATAACTCAAATGGAATATTCATTTATTATTTAGATTATGTGTATCAGATCATTAAGTATCTTAACTATTCTTTATCGTAATTAATGTCACAATTAAGTATAAAAATTTCAGAGCTTCCTCATTGGTTAATAACTCCCAAAATACTCTATGGTAGACACATCAAATTTTGACTCTCAATTATTTTCTCTCTATATCTCCACAAATAATATATAAGATCATTTTTATTGTTTAAGAAAATTTATTTTTTATATTTTTAAAATATTTAAAACCGATATCTTTCAAAATTTTAATCCTTTCTATATTTTGAAAATTTTAACTGAGACCTATTGAGAACTAAAACAATAAGCGGTTTGGTTTCGATTTAGTTATAATATGAAAAATTCAAAACCAAACAATACGAAATTCTTGTTTTTAACTCAAAAAATTTAAACTATTTTTTACTGTTCACGAATTTTAAAAATATTGTAAAATAATTTTTATCAAAATATTTTAAACTGAAGTATTTATAAACTTTTATCTTTTTTGGAAAATTTAAATGAAAACTGAAAACATTAAATGATTTGATTTCAGTTCGTTTTTAACTCAAAAAAAATCAAAACTAAAGAATTTGAAAGAAATTATGTTTAACTCAGTTCAAAATGTTTTTGAACAAAAAAATAGTTACTATTTGATTCAATTTATTAAAACCGAACGCATTCGAAATGTGAAGAAGATGATTTGCAAGTGAACATGGGAGGACTATTTTATACTGTAATTTTATTGCTCTTCAATACATTTACAACCGATGTTGGACAAAAAAATACACCACTTTAAATATCTTCTGCAAATCTTTTTTATAATTAAAAATAATTCAAATTAAATATTCATTTATTGTTTAGATTTACGTATCAAATCATTAAATATCTTAACTATTATGAATCGTAATTAATGTCATGATTAAATATAAAAATTTTAGAATTTTTTCATTGGTTAATAACTTCCCAAATCGCTCTAATCTTGACAACTCAACTTCAAAATTCAAACTTTTCTCTCTCTGTCTTCTCAATTAATATATAGAGATACCCAAAAATATCTGGATTATCCAAAAATTGGATTGTTGAGATTTTTAGATATATTTGTATTTTTCTACATAATTTGAATGAGTATCATACCTGAAAGATAAAAATCGAATAGAACTTAAACATCTAGCCCCGAAAACTCGTAACCCGAATAACCCGATTGAACTCGAACGGATACTTGAGCGCTCGTTCAAACGCCCACCCTTAGATAAAAGTATTATACGAAGGATTTAACTATAATGTGATATTTTTATGTTTACTAATCATAGTAAAATTTATAATATTTGTTTTATATTTTCATTTCTAATAATTTTGAAATGTGATTCTATTGTTATATATTTTCTAATATATTAAATTAAAAATGAAAAACTGTTCAGCTGCTAGGTTAGCAATTACTCAACAACTTAGATGTTTTCTAAATGAAAAACCATTGTAAGTTCTCCATCAAATATATAAATTGTTTTTAAAATGTTGAATGTAAAGATTTATTATTTTATTCAGTTTTGTTCTGAAATTATTTATACTTTAATTATCTTGTAAATCAAGTTAAAAACTCAATTTTGTACATCAAACATTCAATACACAAACAATAAAATCGACATTAACATGCAAAAAAATCAAAATTCCTATAAAATATCGATAATTTAATGTAGAGCATGTAAGATTGAATTCTGTATAAATGTGGTGATATATATGTTTTCGAGTACTATTTTACTTTCCATGTAAGAATCAATATGAATTAACGTATACCTAAAACAAATTGTATACGATCTATAATGGATCTAAAAAAGTTGATATGAATTAATATATTTATAGCTTTTAATATGAAATTTTTTATTTATTTTAAAAAAGGAATAATTTTTTCATTAAGTCTATATATTAATTTTCTATAAAGTTTTTCATCATTGTAAATTCCATGATTCTTTTTATTTGTAACAATAACTATTAATATTTTATGATCTATAATTTTTATAATTCGAAATGTCTACTATATATATTTTAGTTTTAAATATAAAATGATCATGCATCTACCTAATTAATTTTCCCAATGATCTCAACTAACATTATTTTATATATAGGCTATAGTTAAATGAACTAACTAACATCACTCTCTTGTGAATTGACTCAAAAACATGTTAAGGAGACCGTTGCATGACGAGAGGACCGTTGCATGTATTTTATGACCCTGAAATAAATTCTATTAAAATTTAAATTATGAATAACAAATAATATATGTACAACAAAGACCATGTGGTATAATAATAACGCAACTTATGTTTGAACGATTTTTAATAACCTAATAAATATATAATTCGTCGCTCAAATCTTACTCATATATAATTTCACTGTACAACAGAAGATTAAATTTTATCACATGCATGCAAGTAAGTATATTAAGGTGCATGCAATATTAAATTGTTTTGTTAGAAAGAGTTATATGAAAAAATAGACATTTAAATATAATTTTTGATCTGCTAAAATAGTCTCGAGAATTTCACCAGATGAAGAATATTGACGTCAAACACGAAGTACTTTCACGTTTATGCTCCAATTACTACGTAAAAATGGTTTAAGATCATTGATTAAATCAATTTTGAGTAACGACATCAGGTGATTTTTTTTTAACTTGGTAGAAGATAAATTCGATTTTGCATTTTTCATATGTTACAACCACCCATATTATACATTTCAATAATCTTGAAAGCCAAGACATTTTAATAATTATTTCCAAAGCTATCATAATGATTAATTGCCTTTTTCCATATTTGTTAATCGGATTTATAGGGAATATCTTTAAACCTTTAAAGTTGAATGCCTTGTAATTATGAGTTAATGGGGAAATGGTTTTTTTTTCTATTTAAGTTAATAAATTCGTACCTAAAGAAGGAAAGTTAACCAGACAATTTATAATTTTTTATTTATAGAAAGAAAATTATTTAATTTATTAAAATTATATAACATTATACATAATATGCTTTTGTGATTTTATTAAAAATATATGTTTAGGCTAGGTAAGTGTATGTTTAAAATATGTGAGAATATAAAAATATCGAATAAAATGGTGTGTGTGATTTAAATTAAAAATAATACTTAAATACACATATCTATGATGTACATAACAGTTTTCAGATTTATAATGTATATACTTTTCAAATATATGATAATTTGAAGATGGTGACCAAATTTTTATATTTTTATCTTAAAAACTTAATAATTCAAAGATGGTGTCAAGTTTGTATTTTTATTTCATGATAATTTAATTTCTAAAATTATAAAAAATGTGATAATTTAGACCTATATATTATATGATAACCTATTAAAACCAAAAAATTTAAATTTTAAAATTTTATATAACAGTTTCCGAATCTTAATGAAGATTTTTTTTACTTAGAAAATATATATTGTTTAGGTAAATTTTAAATACACATTTGATTGTATAATTTAAATGTATATTATATGATACACTCGAAATTTACATATAAATAGAATAATCTAATGGGAAATCATGCAAATAATTTATGGTATTAGGTATGCAATGATTTATGGTTCTTTACTATTGTGTTTTCGTTTTGACCCGTAAAACTGTTGATTCGTATTTTAGTATTTATGAATCTGTATAATTGAACTAAGATAAAGACGGAAAATTTTTTAGATTATATTTTTTATAAAAGAAAATAAAAAGAGGGTTGATTTAAGATAAATACAAGTGATTTTTTTTTCATTTTGATAAATTCTATAATTTTGAGTAGGATTAATATAGTCTTTTACAAAAGTTAGACAATTTTTTAAGACATAAAATAATAAATAACCAATCAAAGGACGCCACATACTCTAGAATTGCGTCACCTGTAAATTCTGAGAAATCGCTACGTCAACAAAAAGACTTTTCATATATATATATTTAATTTCAAAATGTCTGAAGGGGACTAAACTTGTAATATTAGCGAACTATTGGGTTTAATTAGGAAAATAAAGTCTTTAGTATTCAATTCGCACGTCCGGCGTCCTTCTGGTGGTATAGAGAAATAGAATGAGAAGGCTGACGAGTCCTTCTGGTTCGTTGAGGAATATCGTCGAACACTTGAACTGCAACTCCATCGTCAAGCCATTCTCTTCCCTTACCATCCACCCAAATCGCAAATCCGAGTCGCGAGAAGCTTCTTCGAGTCAGAATCCGTACTCACTACTCAAGCAGGATCCTGTAGATATCTGTCTCTCCCTCTGGGTCAAATCATTCTCTTCTCTTCCTTCTACTACTTTTTCGAACCTCACTGGTTTCTTCTCCAAATTCGACTTATGGGTCTTGGCTTATCAACGCACTTGTGCTCACGTCACCGGAACTTTCCCACCGCGCAATGCTATTCATGCCAACCCCCTCCGCTCGCTTCTCTCCCTCCAACGCGCAGTCACGCGTCCCGGTGGCCAATTCCGGTGGAACGACAAGATGAACCAGTACGTGAAGAGCCCGAATGATAAATTCTCATCGAATGGAGGAGAAGCT
Source organism: Anastatica hierochuntica (assembly GCA_900406275.1). Classification (NCBI taxonomy): domain Eukaryota; kingdom Viridiplantae; phylum Streptophyta; class Magnoliopsida; order Brassicales; family Brassicaceae; genus Anastatica; species Anastatica hierochuntica. Next base: position 7,303 of record OVAN01016107.1, read on the forward strand.
GTGTCCAAAGGGAAGCTAAGAAAGATAATGGAGTCGGAAGAACCGATTTTTCAGGATCGAGTGGTCCACGAGGTTCTATTGATGATTCTTGAACCTTTCTTCGAGGCTAGGTTTTCGAGCAAAAGCCATGGATTTCGCCCAGGTAGGAATCCTCATACTGTGATTAGAACCATCAGAAGCAATTTTGCTGGCTACTTATGGTTTATGAAAGGTGATGTTAGTGAACTGTTGGATCATGTTGATGTCGGTGTAGTGATGAATTGTCTTGAAAAGGTTGTCAAGGATAGAAAAATTCTCGGCTTGATTGAATCCTCTTTGAAAATGCCTGATAAGAGAGTGTTGAAGCGTGTCGTTAAGAAAAGTGGCAATGATGATGGACTGGGAGCCAAAAGAAGAATCGAACGTGAAAAGAGGTTGAGGACGAAAAAGAAGATTTTGAATGAGGATGAGCCAAAGCCAGATCCTTATTGGCTGAGGACTTTCTACAGTTTTGCTCCTATGGAAGCTGCAAAGGTGCCTTCTTATGGTTACTGTGGAATATTGAGTCCTTTGCTTGCTAATGTATGTCTCAATGAGCTGGATCGCTTTATGGAAGCGAGGATAGTTGAGTATTTTACACCTTGTAAAGACGATTCGATATGGAAGGAATCTATTGAAGATGGTTGCCATAACCCCGCCTGGCCGGAGTTTGTTCCATCAAGTGGGAAAGAGAAAACGAGGAAAATGGACTACATTAGGTATGGTGGCCATTTTCTGATTGGAATTAGAGGGCCTAGAGAGGATGCAGTAAAGATCCGGAAGGAGATAATTGAGTTTTGCGACAGAGTTTTTGGTTTGAGATTGGATAATTCAAAGTTAGAGATTGAACATATAAGCAGGGGTATTCAGTTTCTGGACCACATAATTTGCCGAAGAGTTATTTACCCTACTCTCCGTTACACAGGAAGTGGAGGCAGCATTGTGAGCAAAAAGGGCGTGGGAACGTTGCTTTCTGTGTCTGTCAGTTTAGAACAATGTATCCGCCAGTTTAGGCGGCTAGCTTTTGTTAAAGGTGACAAAGATCCAGAACCTTTACCCTGTAACCCAATGCTTTATTCAAGTCAGTCTCATAGTAACTCTCAGATGAATAAGTTTCTTGAAACAATGGCAGATTGGTACAAATATGCAGACAATCGCAAGAAGGCTGTTGGATTCTGTGCTTATGTAATTAGAAGCTCTTTAGCTAAACTATATGCTGCAAGGTATAGACTTAAATCTCGTGCCAAAGTGTACAGCATAGCCACACGTGATCTTAGCCACCCATTAAGTGAGAGTAGCAATAATTCTGCTCCTGAATACTCTGATCTTCTTAGAATGGGACTCGTTGATGCGATAGAAGGAGTTCAGTTCTCTCGCATGTCTATGATTCCTTCCTGTGATTATACTCCATTCCCCAGGAATTGGATCCCAAATCATGAGCAGCTTTTGCATGAGTACATCAGATTACAAGACCCTAAGTTCTTCTGTGAGTTGCATAGGTCAATAAAACGCGAGGGTCTAACCTTGCCTCAGGATGAGATCTCAGAAGTTGTGTGGGATTTCAAGACTCTTGGAGCTTGGAGATCAAAGTATGGGAGCAAAAGAGAAGCAGATGATGGGTTAGAGAAATTAGACTCACCACTATGAGGATTTATCATTGCCTCTTCTAAAGATTTTGTGGTTCGGTATGAGGATCTTGTTACACCAGAGACCGGCTGAGAGCTTTGGCCAGCTGTTCCTTCGCGATCCTTTTTTATTTCTCCTAGCAAGAGACTCTGGTTTTTATTCTGGCTTCCTCACCCAGGAAAACAAGACTTGGTAACTTAACTCTATACATTGTCTCAATTCATAGAGTTTTTTCCCCAAATGTGAACACGTATAAACGTGGCTTATGTGCAAAAAACTTAGAAAAGGTGCTTATGCATTATGTCTTGCTTGGCTAAGTTGATAGATGTCCTTCAGCAGATTTCAGAGTTTTTTCTTCTAAATATATAATTCTAGGATGGTGCAAGCTGTTTGGAGCCATTTTTAGAGACATCTATGGAAATTTTTCGTAATTTCTTGATGTTAATCTGACATTTTTTTATCTTTTGCATCTCATTAGTTTTTACTTCGGATACTAGTCAACATTCATTTGTTTGTTTGACCAGCTAGGTTTAGTCTTATCTTTCCTCATTTAAATGCAATAATGTACTAGCATATAGATAGAGAACATGTCATGCATCTTCTACCACATTTAGCCATTGGATCAATTTTGATATGTTGATTGGAAACTCTTTGTTATATGTCAAGGTATAAATTTCGGAACTAGTTCGTGTACTGTTAAGATCCATTAACAATCCTCTGTAGATTGGCTTGTCTTTATGTTACTAATCATATTGTAAAATCCATACTGTTCTTTATTTGTTTCTTACATCAAGGAAGTTTAGTTCCTCCTCATTTCTTTTGATACATCAATCTTCGATCTGAAACGCTGAAACTTTAAATGTTCGTGACAGGCCGGTGGTATTAGCAAAGGTGATCTTCTCAGGGTCTTTGTCTCTGATGAAGATATCGTTCACAGGAACCCAGATCATGAGCTCCTTGCTTTTGACTCCGGTAAGTCTCCTCATCCGACGGTTCTCAACAAAAGCAGTTATCTCCGTGTCATATATCACTCTACGACCTATTGCACGGAATGTATGCTCAACCTTGTTTCTCATCCTCATCCACACAAACCCTTTTGTTTTGTTGTACCCAACTTCTGTCATATCCTTCAATGGCAACAATCCAGTGGGTAGATTGATGAGAGTAAGAAGCTCCTTGGCTTTATCCAGACAAAGGGATGGCTCACTATAGCTCTCTATATCATCACTCTCATGATCTATTACCGTGGCTCTTAAAGCCATAACAGAACTTCGGTATATTGTAATACTCTCTTGTCGAATGCTTCTACTCAGAGTTTTGGTTTCTTCTCTATATACGTGTGTGGGGTTTTACGATGTGTTTCAGAACGTAAAATGGAACATGATGTTTGTGTGATGAGCATTTTCAGGCCCCAATTTTTGGCTGCATCATAACCCTGTGATTAATTTTGGAGTCAGGATCAGCAATATTAAATAACTATACATAATAGAATTTTATGATACGTTTTCTTGCTACTTTCTTCAGTATTATCTTCCTTCAGGGTTCCATGTTTCACTGTACTTGCCGAATGATTTGATTCTCAGATCTTATATTTTCATTGAGAAGACTGAGATAAATCAAAATATTAAATAGTCTAAAATCAAAAAGAATACAGTAAACATATCTTTTACTAGACTTGTGCCATGCATGGACATGATTCGATTTTGTGAATTTCGTTGTATAATTGAATGTAGTAGATAAGTCTAAAAACTAATCTCCTCTCTTTTCACTTCATTTAATTGTCCATGTCGGCAGTTGTTTTAAACTACACGGAAAACTAAATATAAGAAATCAATACTATTAAAACAGAAGCACAACAACCTTTGTTTACGTGTGATA
>OVAN01016108.1:0-10824 GCA_900406275.1 Anastatica hierochuntica
ATGTTTTCCGACCAGCTTGGAAGAACAATGGAGGTGTACATTGACGACATGGTGGTCAAATCATTGCGCGAAGATGACCACGTCGGCCATTTACGAGAATGTTTCTCGGTCCTCAACAAATATGGCATGAAGTTGAANTGGGGTACCTGGTGACCCAGCGCGGGATCGAAGCCAACCCCAAGAAGCTTTCCGCTATCATGAATATGAAGTCGCCAACCACAATGCAGGAGGTACAACGGCTTACAAGACGGATAACGACCCTAAGCAGGTTCATTTCCCGATCTACCGACAAATGTCTCCCGTTCTACCAGAAGCTTCGCTCCAACAAGAAGTTTGAGTGGGACGAGTCGTGCGAAGAAGCATTCGCCCAATTGAAGACATACCTGACCACACCTCCGATACTATCCAAACCGGAAACCGGTGAAGTGTTATATCTCTACATAGCGGCGTCCACCGCGACGATTAGCTGGGTCTTTGTTCGGGAAGAAAGCACTGAGCAGAACCCATTTTCTATATCAGCAAGTCTCTGGCAGATGTCGAGACTAGGTATATGGTTACCGAGAAACTGGCTCTCGCTGTGGTCACTTCAGTACGGAAGCTTCGCCCATACTTCCAGTCTCTTTCCGTTGCTGTATTATCCAACCATCGACTCTGCAACATACTCCACAGGCCAACACAGTCAGGACGTCTAACCGGGTGGGCAATCGAGCTTAGTGAATATGACATCGAGTATAGGCCCAAAACAGCGCTGAAATTGCAAGTCCTGGCAGATTTCATCATCGAGATATCCCCAAAACCGAGCTCTGAAGAAGAGGTTCCGGGCACCTGGACTCTACACGTGGACGGTTCTTCCTCTACTAAGGGGTCCGACATTAGGGTGCAACTTGTATCCCCGACCGGGGAGACTCTAGAGCAATCTTTCCGGTTAGCATTCCTAGCCACCAACAACGAGGCGGAATATGAAGCACTGCTTGTCGGGCTCCGGCTCGCAAAGGAAGTCAAAGCAAAGAGGATCGGTGTATTCTGCGACTCCCTGCTCGTCGTAAATCAGTTCAATGGGGAATACGAAGCTCGGGACGACCGCATGACAGCATACCTAAAGCTGGTGCAAAGAGAAGCCGCAGCGTTTGATGAATTTTCTCTAACCAAGGTGCCACACAAGGACAACTCCGCCGCTGACTGACTAGCCGCGCTAGCCTCCGCCTCTACCGACAATCTTAGTCGTACAATTCCGGTGGAGACTTTGTCCAGCTCAAGCATTAGCGAGATTCTTGCCGCTCCAAGCTCGGATGCCCATGATGACCAACCGGACCAGCGGCAAGCGATGGCCCTGCACGAGGACGACCTCGGCGAGGATCCCAGCGCCGCCGCCCTTGAAGGAATTGGAGAGGGAGACAATTGGAGAAACAAGATAAGGAGTTACATTGTTGACGACGACGTCCCATATAACAAATGGCAAGCTCGGAAACTCAAGCAGCGGAGCGCGCACTACACTTTATTTGAAGACAAGATCTTCAGAAGGAGTGAAACGGGCGTATACATGTACTGCGTGCACGGAGACGAGGTCATGCAAATAATCAAAGAAGTCCACTCAGGAGTTAACGGGAACCATGCCGGCGGCAGGTCACTAACACAAAAGATCCGCAAGCAAGGCTACTATTGACCTACTATGGAACGGGATTGTCATGCGTATGCAAAGAAATGTGAACGATGCCAGAGATATGCACCCATCATCCATCAACAAACTGAGCTGATGAAGTCAGTTATGACACCCTATCCTTTTATGCGCTGGGCAATAGATATCGTTGGCCCGTTGCATAAGTCGGACAAAAAGCAATACTTGCTCGTCCTCACTGATTACTTCTCTAAGTGGGTTAAGGCGGAAGCCTACGCCAAGATTAAGGATAAGCAGGTAATCGACTTCTTGTGGAAGAACATCTTATGCTGACATGGGATCCCGCATGCAATTGTTACAGATAACGGCTCACAATTCATCTCAAGAGATTTTGAGCATTTCTTCTCGGTCTACAAAATCAAAATTCAATATTCAACGCCCCAAAATCCCCAAGGTAATGGACAAGACGAAGCAACAAACAGACGTATTGTTGAAGGTCTCAAGAAATGGCTGACCACCAAGAAGGGAAGCTGGGCTTTCGAGCTAAACGGAGTCCTATGGTCACACCGAACCACGCCACAACGCGGCACACAACAGTCACCTTACTCCCTGATGTACGGCGTTGAAGCGGTAATACCTGCCGAGGTACGCGTGCTGACGCTTCGCCGTCAGCTCCTTCCCGGAGATGAGCCCACCAACGACGAGCTGTTACAAATCAACTTATACACGATCAAAGAACAGCAGGAGCTCGCCTTTGTCCGCCTTCAGGCCTACCAAAACCAGGTTGCCAAGTACTACAACAAGCATGTCAGTCCACGCGCATTACAAGAAGGAAACTTGGTCCTCCGACGCGTGGTCCAGAACACGTCCGAGTATCAAGCAGGCAAGCTCGGAGCAAGTTGGGAAGGTCCTTACAGCATCGCCAAAGCACTGCACCCAGGGATTTATGAGCTTCTCTGCATGGACGGCACGCCGGAACCTCGTCCATGGAGCTCAGTGAATCTGAAGAAGTACTATTGATAAACTTCCTGTCTGTGTCCGCACGGGTCACACAAAAAAAAAAACACCGGTCCCCTCGACCTCAATGTACTCGAACTACAGAAAGGCTTGATCCCTCCGGGGTACGTAGGCAACCCGTTGTGGGTGCAGTTGTTATAATAAAAAAACATTCTTTTGAATAATTCATGTTCAAATCCTCTATCTTACGAAGCTCGGTTGTGTCGGCACCCTGGCCAGGTCCCCCGACCTCCGAGTTAGCAGCGCGCTTCTCATAAGTGCCTAGGTGAAGCGACACCATGGATGTGGAAAGGCAACCTTTGAACGGTTCCCCACAGTCCATTATGACTTAAGCATACTCTCATAGGAAAGCCGGACCACATTCGCAGAACACTCAAAAGGCGAATCGCAACCTTTTACATAAGGGTGAAGCCTTGGGTGTGGCACGGGATAAGCCAGCACCGCACTGCGCCCTAACGCCAAGTCCTGAAACAGGGTAAGCCGGGGACATTCCTCGCGCCTATGTTCGCTACTAAAGATAAGAGTGAACTCAATAAGAGGGCCCTCGCGTTCCACAAGTCAATAAAATTATAATTACAACAGCAAAATTCTCCTTTTGTTTACGACAAAAAAGACAAAGGCAAAAACAAAAAAATAGAGACTTGAGCACTAGAGCATCAACAAGATGCTTTCGTGTGCCATGACTTGAGCATCAACAAGATGCTTTTGTGTGCTATGATATAAGCATCAACAAGATGCTTTCGTGTGCTGGAGCTGATAAGCCTCAGACTGAAGTGAGAATGGCTTTGGGTAAGGCTCTTGGTACTTGTGCAAGGTGCTTATCCTCCGAAGGTTTGTTGTATAGCTAGAATCAAGTTTCCTGGTTATCAATGATCGCTATTATCAGAAGTTGTGCTATCATGCTAAACCAGGACAGTCTAGAGAGGCTGTTCTGAGCTGTGATTTGCTGACTAATCGGCAAGAGAGAACCAGATGGATTGAGGTTAAGTAAAAAGCTAAGTGGAGCAAGTCATGAAGTCTCAATTTAAAAAAAAAATTTTGGATGAAAGCCTTCCCAGGCACCAAAGGTTAGGTTCAAAAAAGAAAGGCAGAAACACCAACAAAAAGCAAATGAGGGTCCAAAAATTACAAAAAGAAATATCAAGGCCACATGCGGCCTATCCTTTGGCGAGCTCAGAGGCGACGCTAGGGGAGATGGCAGCAACATTGGAACCGAACTGGTCAATCTAGAGGGCTGAAGGAGCAGGCAGGGCGTGAGCAGCGGCAAGAGTCTCCACAGAAGGTGCCAAGGCTAGAGCAGCTGGAGCCATGGCTAGCTCGGAGGGATCAGCAGCTGTGGAGGAGACCTCGACCTCAGCAGGAGCAGGAGTGGGAGCAACAAGGGCAGCCAAAGAAGACCCTCCAGAGCTATCTGACACTGGGGAGACCCGAAGGTCTTCAGCTAGGTTAAGCTCAATGACATTCATTTCATTGAGCTCGTCAGCAAAGCCCTCAAGAGCCGCCATCATGTTTTCCTTCACGGCATCGAGGTCGGGCTTAGTCCCTTTGGCCTTGCTCTCTTTAATCTTGTCAATAAAGTCATCTCGGGCTTTGGCTTGAGACTGCAAGAGGGTGTTCTCCTGCACGAGCTTCGCATCCTCCAAAGCTCACTCAACCCTCATGAAGCGAGCCTTGTACTTGGCGGCTGCTTCCTTCCTTGCCTTTTTGGAGGCCTTCCGATCTGCCCTCTCAATTTGGGCCTTGAGAAGCGAGACCGTTTCCTCATGAGCCTTGGCGGTGCAATCATGACGCCACGATAGGTCGGAGAATTTCTTCTCTGCCGCCTCCACCTTGGCGTCCATCCGCTCCTCCTCCCTTTGGGCCTCGCTTTGAGCTTCCTGGAGCTCGTTGAAGATCTCATCAGCGTTAGTCTTGGCTTCAGTCAAGCAGGCCTCCATCTCCTCCACCTTCTTCCGGGCTTGCTCCTCAGATGCCTTGAGCTTCCCTTGGGCTTGGGACCAGGATGCCTCCAGGGCTTCATTCTTAACCGCGATCTCGGCAACCTTCCTGGCCATGTCCTTCAGCTCGAATTCCCTCTCGGTGGCCAGCTTGACAGCCTTGCTGCGCATACCCTTCTCGATATCAAGCGCGGTGCGGTCCATGTACCATTGTAACTTCATGCGACTCAGCTCCGCCTCATACTCCAGCCGGAGGCGGTTGAAGAAGCCCATTCCCTGAACACGAAGAGCGAAGAGTTAGGGGAAGATAGTCCGAGGTAAAATAGCAAAAGTGGTAGGCAAGAAAATTTACCTCCGTGTAGCGGACACAAATCTCCTGGTAGGAGTCTGATTGCAGCTGGAACTTCTTTGGAGGGGTCGGGCTGTCAGGGAGTTGGACCCCTTCGTAGAACCTCACAACGGCAACTCTTCCTTGTCCAAAGGAAGAGGACTGAGGGAGGTCAAACCTCAGGGCTAAGCCAGCATCCAGGGGTTGGGAAGAGAGGGCCGTGGGCTCCAAGCTCGCGGGAAGCCCTTTGTCTTTCGGCTTCCTAGGTTCTGACCTTGGGGGGTCAGAGGACCTCCTCTCTTCCGACCTCTGGCGGTCAGATGAACTTCTCTCGCCCGACCTGAACAGGCCGAAAGACCTCCCCTCCTCGGTGCGCTGCCTCTTCGAGAAGCCTGTAGAGGGGGAGGGGGATCGCTTCTTGGAAGGGGGTTCACAAGCTCGTAGATCCTTCTTGCCTGAGCCTCCACAGGGCTTCGTGGTACTCTCCTTCTCCTTCCTCTTCCTGGCGGCATCACTGACCACAACAAGAGAAGCTTCGCGACCTGAGGGCTGAGCGGTAGCAGGAGCCTTTTGTGGAGGAGGGGGCATCAAGCCAGAAGCAGCAGCTGGGCCTACGTTCCCAGGAGTCTTCCTGGGGATAGGAGCCCGTTCCCTACTCTCAGAAGGATCAGGGACCTGAGTATCAAGGCGGCCTTCTCTTAAAAGCTGCTCTTTCTCAGCCCAGAGCCGATCTTCCTCCTCTTTCCTGGCCTTATCCTCCAAGGCACTTTCCTCGGCAGCAGCTTTTTCGTCAGCTGCTCTCTTATCAGCAGCAGCTTCTCCTCTTCTACCCTTCTGGCAGCAACATTTTCTTTCTCGGCCTTCTTATGACGAGCTTCAGCAGCTCGCTGTTCCAAGTCTGGAAGGACCATGGTAGGGCGCACCATCTCAGAACGGGGTAGCTGGATTCGGAGAGGACAAGACGGAGGAGGTCTATCTGCTTTTTCTACAACAACCCTAGCAATAGCTCGGGCGATGCGATCAGGGGTGAAGAAGGCCCAGGCTCTGTTGGAAGCTCGTTTCAAAGAAGCTATCACTTCTTTAAGGTCAACATGGAGAGAAGGTTTCTTGCGTTCTGGAACAACTGCAAAAACAGGAAGAGAAAACAGATTAGAGAAAGTGAAGACAGGTAAAGCATGAACAAGAAGCGACCTAAAACAGGTCGGCTACCAGGTTCCAAGTTCCACATCTGCCGTGTGGAATCAAGAAACTGCTCCGGCAATGAGTTGATGTCAGCCATGACGTAGAAGTACGCCTACTCCCAGAGGTTATTCTTGCTGTCAGTCAAGGTGACCAGCTGCAGGCGACCAGAAATATAGAACTGCCCCGTCTTGGCAGAAGCTTTGAAGTTGGTGAGGAGCTCCAGAAATTTGACTCCTAGCTCCACATCTCTCTCGGCAACAATAACCATCAAGCCAAGGATTGTCCTAACGCTCCCGGCTGTTAGCTGGGTGAAGGCGATGGTCCGACGCCGGCAGTATAGAACGAAGAGCTCTGTCAGCAGGAAGAAGAGGTGGCTCTTGAGGAAGTAGGACTCGTAAAGCCAGAAAAAGCCTTCAGGAGGGGTCCAGGGTCTCTCTGTGGGGGTTGGGAGTTGAATAAACAACGAGTCAGGGATCCCACACTTCTCTCTCAAAGAGCTGACTGACTTGGGTTTGCTGGTGGTCGGCGCGGCGTTGAAGAATGCAGCGGTAAGAGCGATGGCTAACGGCACCGCCAGAATCGCATGAGCAGGACCAACCATCTCGGTCTCACCTTCTCCCTCTTCCACGATAAGTGTGAAAGGGGAGTATTCCTCTCTCTCCTTAGAGTCGGGACGGTAGGAGGGGAGATCGACTGGGGAAGAAGGGAGAAGGGGTCTTTCAGCGGAAGACACTAGAGTGTCTCTGACCACTAAAGATGAAGATACGAGGCCCTGATCGGAGGTTGAGGCAGACGCGGAGGCGGAAGGGCGTTTCGAGGGCTTCTTGCGAACTAAGGGACCAACGAGGTCCATGAAAGCTTCGAGGAAGCAGAGGAGACGCAGAAGAACAGGGATTGCAGAGAACGAATTGCAGGAAGAAATACAGAAATCGCGAAAATAAAGCATACAGATAAGGAGAATAGATAAAAGGAGCAAACCTTTCTTTCCTTCGAAGGGGAAGTCGAATCGTAATGAGGAGGGATGGCAAAAGGTCCCACCTTTCAATGACACGTCTCTTGAGCATGGTGACGTGGACGGCGGATTAGACGCGTCTGGGACCCACGGAGCAAATCAAATCTTTCCAAAATCTCGCTACAAAAGATCTCCAAATCAAGGCGAATTCGGTTCATTTAAGGTAATTTGGATCGGTTTAGTCTGAATCGGGAAAACCACAGTCCGCTTGCCTTAAGGGGAGCCAATCATGAGATCCTGATCACGGGATCTCCGATCAGATTCCATAAACCAAGCTCCGGGGGGGGGGGAAATTGATGGGGGGGATACCCACCATGCCCGATTCAGATTAAACCGATCAAAAAACCAGTTGAGGGTTCAGGAGTCCAATGGGCCACCATGGCCCGATAAGAAGAAGCCGACCTCTCGCATTGAAGAAAAGAGAGGCCCACACAGTTCAAAGAAAGGGTGAATCAAAACTGATGAATCGACATTGAATGAGAGGGGTTAATATGCATTAATCGAGCAGTTACAAGGAGAAGAAAGGATAAAAGGAAGAGAAGGAGCTCAAGGATGGGGATCGGTCTTTTTTTCCCTATGAGCAATTGTTAGCAATAGAACTCTGTACTGATATTCTTAATTTCAATAAAATTCTCATTTTCCCCAATCACGTACCAAATCGCATACCCCGTATTCTTGTGTGGATTTCGGATCCAACACCTTGGTTCCATCAAAAAGAACATTCACACAACATAAAGAAGAAAAAGAAAAGAGATGAAGAGAAAGAGATAGATTTCATAGATAAAGATAGTGTTTGATCCAAGATCTAAACTTAAAAGATAGACTCTTGATATAAAGATCAAGAGAGAAAGTATAAAAATACAATCTTGAAAGTTATAGAAGTATTGTCTCTTGGTGGCTCAAAGGATGGATGATGGATACATCAATAAAAATAGGTCAAAGGGGTATATATAGATGGGGAAAAGTGATTTTCGGCTACAGGTAAGCAGCCATTGACCTAGGAGGTCAATGGGAGCTTGCCTAAGGTCGATGGGAGACTCCCATTACCAGCAAGAGTGTTTTTTGCTGGGAAGGTGACCAGCCATCGACCTCAGGTGGCCAGCCATCGACCTTGAGGTCGATTTTAGCAGTCTTTGTTGCTTCATGCTCCTCTTTGATGCCTTGTTGATCCCCACTTTCTCCCGTTGCTTCTAGCCTTTAAATCCCTTTGATTCTTGGTCCTTTTAGCCTTTAGAATCCATATCTCAAACTCTCAAATTGATCTCCAAAGTTGCACCTACAAATGCAAAGAAAATTCTAGGTAAATGGAATATGTTCCTAAACTAGACTCTAGACTCAAAATAACGCATTTTAAGACTTATATGAAATATTTACAACCTAAATTCATCTAAAACATAAAATAAATGAGTTCTAAAATGCATAAAAACCTATGCACATCAACTCCCCCGAACTTGTCCTTTGCTTGTCCTCAAGCAAACAGCAAAGACCAAATCCGGAAGCGAGCTTTAAAAATGAGAAACCAAGCCAAAGTATGTCTAGAAATGCCTTCAACTCAATGTCCTAAAGAGTAGTATTATAATGCACAAATCACAAATACTAACTGTACTTCGCCATACTCATCACAAGAACTATCTCTAGGCACCTAAGTTAAATATCCACATACCATCTCATCCACCTATCCCTTAACATTCAATGAAGTTTATGACGTGCGGTCTTTACTTATGGGCAAGAAGTCTCAATCCATTCGGCTTGGAAATAAGAGGGGTAGATATTCAAAGAAGTGTTTAAAGGAGGTTTCACTCAATTTTGATGGTGGTTTTCTCTCAAAAACAAGTAACAAGACATATGGCAAAATCAAGATAGTAGCCGAACAACTTATGCATACAAAGCTATAGCTTCCACTAGGCTACGAATCTCGATTCCCATTAATTACCTACACTATCTGAATGTGTTTCCCTTCTTAAAGTTCTAGAGATCAAACCGCATATGCTCTTTCTTAGCAACATTTCCAAGATTTCCCAATGAGATCAACAACTCCTTTTTTTTTTAAATTTTTGCTTAGCACTAAGAGACCCTTTTGTAATTCTATCAAACTTTTTTGTTCTTCTAGCAATTATCTTTTTTTTAAGTCTAAAATTTCATTGAATTATACCAAAGATATAACGTCACAGTCATACAAAACTACAGAGCGTAAATTATTACACAAGCAGCTATGTGCGCCATATGCTGAAAACGATAAAAAGAAATAGATTTCACGCTGCATCCTAGTCGAGAACGCCTTACACGCTAACAGATACATATATCTGTAATATTTCTTCCACCCGTTTACTCCAATATGATTGCTATTCCATTTATCTTCAGGATTTTTCTGAATCGTATTAGTACAACCCATCACGTCTGCTAGTCTTGATAATGCGACCCTCCGATACCAATTAGTACGTATCGTTGTCTTCGATAATAACATACACCTACACATTCCTTTGAAATAAATCAAGTGATTATTGACTACGGTGAATCCAACCTTAACTCTAGCAAAGCTACTCCTCATCATCTTTGTTTTCCGCTTTCCCTTTAACAGTCTCCTCCACCAAGACATATAATCCAATTCCCATATGAAATAAATTCATCTTCGGTCATGATACTCAAACCGCCACAGAACATAGACATCACATACAGCTAATATGATCAAGGGCTTTTTGTTGACCTTGATCAAAGCCACATACCTTTTACCTATAAACCACTCGATGACCTCTTCCATAACAACCAAGACAAATTGATGAAGTATTAAAAGTGAAGTATAATAAATCTTCAAGAACGGATCACAATGACGACATATGCGGTCACCACGAGACGGTGTCAATGACAACCACTCTGATAGACAACATAATCCCTCTGTGTATGACCATGGCGGTTTAAACACCCAATGATTAAGTTGAACCAAGAGAAATAACTCACCGGAAAAATCCAATGAATGAAAATCACCGTGCCTTAGAAGCCACATACACACATCATGCGACGAGCGCAATGGACAAACGCCGGTCAACCGAAAATCGAAAGTCGAAAAACATTCCCAGAAGGATGAAGACACATCTAATCTTCGGTCCAAATTCTCTGATCTCGTCACTGTCAAACGCATATGAAACTCAATGACTGGTGGAACAAACACAAACACCACCGAAATCAGACAATGGAGATAGAGGTGAAGAAGAATAGACGAAAAACAACGATTTGAAAAACCCCAAATCGACCAAATCAATGTCGGAAGAGACATTAATCCTTCTTATTATGCAAAGTAATGTGTAAAATTGAAAACCAACAATAGAAAGACAAAAATCGACGGCCGAAGCCGCCGAAAAAATGAAAACCCTGGTGGTGAACTTTTGTGTCTGTTCGCTTAGAAAACTGCCTTCTTTTACCCTAGCAACTCTCTGTTATTTTCTTATAGGAGCCAATATCACTAAATCAAAAACTTTGAATCATTTTTCTCTTTCCTTAAAATCCACAAGTGACTCTCTTAACAATTCTTAATCCTTGAGACTTATGCTAAGAACTTACAAGACTTTGGATCTCTTAGACTCTCTTCTTTAAACACTCTTTCCCTTATATTTTCTCAATTATGATTGCATAACTTCTCTATTAAAAACAATCTTCTCAAGGTTTTAACAATAGACTCACCAAGAACAACTCCCAAACAAATGTATCAATTGAAAGACCCCTTCCTAAAATCTAGTTA
>OVAN01016109.1:0-10824 GCA_900406275.1 Anastatica hierochuntica
GTACTATATGAATAAAGTATGTTTGCCAAGTACTTGGGTTCCATATGGTATAGTCCTTGTCAGGGACGAACCAACTAACAGATCTGAAAGCGGGTTGCAAAGCCTTAATTTGGGTCTGTTAGGTTACATGTTCTCAAATGTTTGATCTTGGGATTCCGGATTTGTTCTGGAAACCTCGGGTCGAGTGTATGGGAGCATAGTTGTAGCATCTCCGATCAGGACATTTTGTTAAGGTTAACTGGTTTGTCGTGCATGTTCTTGTTTGATTGTTGCACGACAAATTAGTTGACTTTAACCTAATCCTGATCGGGGGTGTTACAATGACCCCTTGACTACCCAAGCATAAAACCACCATTTCAGATAAGACATCATGCCAACACATTCTTCAAGGCTATAAAGCGATTCATATTGAGCAAAAATGTTGTTCTGTTTCCCGAGATAAATAAAAATTAAAAAGAATTTCGTTTTTTAGTGTAAAAAATCTGGGTGTCACAACAGTACAATAATAAACTCATTGAATGAATGCCCTTACATCACAAAGAAATGCATAAAGCCATTAACATGTTCCCTTCTTCTCCTAGACACACAAGATCATGTCTAAACCACCTAGAAGTTCCAGTCCTACCTAAGTAATCAGGAAAATTATTTCTACCATACTCTCTCCATTATTTTTACACATGTGTGCATGATATATCAAAGAGAGATGCATGGAGAATCAAAGAGATAGGATAAAGGGAGTGGTACCAGATTAAAAATGAGTATGGTCATTCAAGATTACTAAAAAGAGTGGTCTGAAATTGGGATCACAATCCTGAATGGTATTTCTGTTTCCTGATATTGAAACTTGATAAAGAGAAATTAGATTCATTAAACTTCCTATAAGATATAATCAACTACAATAAAATCAAGATCTGATTTCTCATCGTTTTTTCATGTGGGGAGTTTGAACATTGAGATTCTCCGGTTTGCATGCGCTAACAACTCTACAAAAATGATCATAAAATAAAAATAAAATAAAAATTAAGGCACACAACAACATAGTCTAAATCATAATCCAGTGCAGACATCCCAAAACAAGTTTTTAAACACAAATAAAAAGACTCAAAGACCGACTCAAAACAACACACCAAAAGAAAAGAAAATACATAATTAACCTTCCCAAAACTTATTTCACACGTCTCGGTGGGAAAACAAATATGAAGAAGGGGTAAATCTGAATAGATAAATAAAAAGAAATGCAAGAAAAAAATAAAAGAAAAGTAAAATCGGTGTGTCTTAAATAGATCAAGTGGATGGTCCAGAACCATCATGGCGCGTCTCAAACTGAGCAGCCTTGACATCAATCATTGCATCTATGTCCTCAGAGGAAGTACACGTTCCAGTAGCAGCAACAACAATAGTCTCCATCTCGTCATCCTCAGACTGATCTCCAATAACTGGTGGTGTAGAACTATGTCCATTGATCATCTTCTTCAAAGCCTTCCACATCTTCAGGACGATTTTGTTGTTCTTCTGATAGCTGTCAGTAGTCCATGCGCGAAATTCTGCCTCATGGCAGTTGAGAGGAGGCTGTCGAGCTAGCTGGAATGAAATAAAATCATCAGGAAATAACTCCTCATCCGGAGGATGGCCCGCAACCCCCCCCCCCCCCCCANATCATCTGCATCAAGCTCTACTAGCTGAGAAGAAGATCCAATTCCCTTAGCCTTCTTGAACGTCGTGGGGCATGGGCATATATCACGAGGATGTGGCAGAAACTCTACAATTTTAGCACTCTCAAGGTCAGTCAAATCACGTTGAGGAAGAATTCGAAAGAGAGAAACCTGTTCGCGGCTCTGACAGACGTGTGAAGAAAAAGATAAGAAGTGTCTACGTATAGATCCTGTGAGAAACCCACAATTGATAAGGTGCATGCCATCACAAAGGCTGAAGAGTGAATCTCTGGGATTTTTAAATGGAGCCTTCTCTTTGCCTAACAGACCCTCTGGTAGAGCAGAATCCTAGTAATCATTCCTCCAAAGACAAGTGACTTCCCCACATCCATCATAGACGCCTTGTAATAGGGTATTTCTCTGCTAGCACCGCTCCCAGGTTGAGCTCGTTGTCCTGGGAAAATGTAACTCCCATAGCTCCAGGCCATAAATGCTTGACCCCACAAACAGCAAGGCAAGCTCATCACAAGTAAATTTTGCGTAAATGGACTTCTCATAGATATCAGAATTGATAATATGGATAGCATCGTAGAACCGGGCTGCGAATCCTCGACTGCTTTGCGTTCTGTGACGTGAAATGACACACGGTGATAAAACTCCAAAGTCATGGGCACAAGGTAGAACGAGGATCTTAGACTGTATCCCCTAGGGGAATCCGAAGTAGTCACACAACTGAAACAAAGATAAGGTGTAATACTTCTTGTTGACTATGAAAACAAGTGCCCTCATTCGCAACTCAGTTGTCGGGAACCCTGTACTTGAGGCGATCGGATGCCATGAATTGGTGGCAAAGATTATGACAAACGTCCTCCTTGAAAGAGAAAAGGGTCCCCAAACCAATCTTCTCCATCAAAGTGCGGTGTCCCTTTGTGATAGCTAATGCATTAGTAGTGTTTGGACAAACGAACTTGGTGGTGGGGAACTCTATGGAATGGAGCTCCTGATAGAATACCTCGTTGTGCTCATTCCACTCCTTAGTGATTAGTCTATTGGCGGGATGGCTCCTATCATTCTTCTGGAACTTCTTCTTCTGAGTAGGCTCAGAAGCTCCAGAAGAAGACCTTGCGTGCGGTCAGTTTGCTTCTGTGATCTCACCATTCCTACAAGGACAAAAATTCGAAAATTCATTAGCTTCAAGGAGACACAAAGATAAATTTCAATCAATACACGTATCAACGCCACACACAAACACAATTCACTATCAAGAAGCACTCATTCATCATCCAAAAAGGAACGATTTCTCAAGGATTTTCGTTTTTAAGGAGGATCCAAAAATTGAAATTCTACGAATCATCAAAAACTTGTGGTTTTTGCATCAAAATCAATTGCCAAAAGCATATATATCAACCAAAATCAATCCAATTCATGAA
This sequence comes from Anastatica hierochuntica, assembly GCA_900406275.1. Taxonomy (NCBI): domain Eukaryota; kingdom Viridiplantae; phylum Streptophyta; class Magnoliopsida; order Brassicales; family Brassicaceae; genus Anastatica; species Anastatica hierochuntica. Next base: position 3,083 of record OVAN01016109.1, read on the forward strand.
GAATAAACTAAAAACCACCAATTATACAAAATCTCGACAACAGGAACGACAAAAATCAAAAACTCATCACTCTCACAAATTTGTGGTCTAGTCCTAGAATCATTTTTTTAAACACAATCGCTAAACAAAATAAACACAACCATCTAGAACAACAAAAGAACATAATTTCTCACAATTTTTGTTCATAAATCAGACTCATCAATTAATCTCATCAATCAACGCAATCGGGGCATAATTTCATCATCAAACCGACGCACACAAGTATATTATGCTCTAGAACAACCAAACTTCAAGTGGAATTGTGGGAAGAAAAAACCCCCAATTTGGCCCTGAAATTTGAAATCTTTAAAAGGAGATTGCGGAAACATACATTCTGGATGACAAGACTCGTTGGTAGCAACGAAAAGAGGACGAAAAACAATACGAGAAACATTAAAAAATCAAACAAATTGATGAAGAATTAACAGAAATTAAGTTTAGAGGAGGGGAGCCCTTTGTTCGTCAAGAATAGGAGAGAAAGAGAGAGATCTAAGCGTTTTGATCCATAAACTCGTGTGGGAAGCGAAATAATGTCTTTCAGTTTAATTTAAGTGAATTAAGCAGAAAAAACCGGTTTAGTGAGATGGATCGATCTTGTGCCAAAAATATCTCGTTGGAAATTCACTGGATCGATCGATCCTAATGACATGGATCGATATGTCAAAATGTTCCATTCGACAGCAGATTCCTGAAATAATCTCAAAATACAACCAAAAATAAAAAAAAACAAACAAAAAATCCTAACTAAATAGAAAAAAACTAACCAGTGGATTGCCTTTCATTTAGTGCTTATTTATAGTTACAAGTCTGACTTCAGAATGCTTAGGCGAAGATTGGTTATGTCAAAGAAACACTATTTCCTTCTCTGGGCATTGCATCTATGAGATACGACTTCAACCTTTGTCTATTCACTGTGGATTTCCATCCATTTTCTTTAAGAACCACAACTTTGTATGGGCGAACCTCAACAATGGTGAATGGTCCCAACCAACGAGATTTCAGCTTGCCTGAAAAAGCTTTAGTCGGGAATTAAAAAGTAAAACCTGATCTCCTCCAGTGAAATATCTCTGCAAGATCTTCTTGTCATGCCATGTGCCCTCTCCTTGTAGATCCTTGTGTTCTCATATGCATCTTGATGTATCTCATCTAGTTTATTAAGTTGAATCTTCTGCTTCTCTGTTGCAGATTTGATATCGAAGTTCATCAATTTTGTAGTCCAATATCCGTGACACTCTAGCTCAACATGCAAATGACAAGTCTTCCCATACACCAAGTGAAATAGTGTAGTCCCCAATGGTGTCTCCTATGCAGTTTGATACGCTCATAACACATCATCTAGCTTTGCAGCCTAATCCTTGTGCGTTTTGCCTATAGTCTTCTCCAGGATTCCATTGATTTTCTTGTTGTAAATCTCAACCTGTCCACTTGTCTAAGGATGATAAGGTGTGGCTACCTTGTGTCTAACTCCGTGCTTCTTCAACATATTCTCAAAAAACCTGTTGAGTTCTCCATCACTAATAACCACTCTTGGCACTCCAAACCGTGGAAAGACACTGACTTGAACATCTTCAGGACCACCTTAGTATCATTAGTAGGGCTGGTCAATGCCTTAACCCACTTAGAGACATAATCAACAACAACCATGATGTATTAATTTTCCCTTGATTTTCCTGTTGTAAATCTCAACCTGTCCACTTGTCTAAGGATGATAAGGTGTGGCTACCTTGTGTCTAACTCTGTGCTTCTTCAACATATTCTCAAAAAACTTGTTGATAAAATGAGAACCTCAATCACTAATAACCATTCTGGGCACTCCAAACCGTGGAAAAATCACTGACTTGAACATCTTCAGGACCACCTTAGTATCATTAGTAGGACTGGTCAACGCCTTAACCCACTTAGAGACATAATCAACAACAACCATGATGTATTAATTTTCATAGGAGGATAGAAAAAGGTCACATGAAATCAATACCCCATACATCAAAAACCTTAAATTCCAGGATGAAGCTCTGAGGAATCTCGTACCACTTGTTGATATTGTCCTTTCTCTAACAGGCATCACACTTGGAAACATACTCATGGGCGTCCTTGAACAGTGTAGGCCACCAGAATCCTGCTTGTAGCACATTTGAAATAGTATCGAAGGTTGGAAAGTGACCAACATACTCTGTACCATGGCAATGATAAAGAATACCTTGAACCTCTCACTCTGGAATGCACCTGCAAAAACGTCCATCAACACAACTCTTGTAGACAAAAGGATCATCCCAAAAATAATGTTTGTCGTCTCTCAGGAACTTTTTCTTCCTGTAGCCTGCAAAATTTAGTGGCTCTACTTCAGCACTCAGATAGTTTGCAAAGTCTGCAAACCATGAAATCTTATCGTAAATTTGTGTACATGGCAAAGGAATCAACTTCATCCAAGTATTCATCCTCTAGAAAGGTGACCATGTAGACATTTTCTTTAGGGAGACTATCACTACATGGAGTCTTAACTTCTACTCGTAATTGAGATATGCGTTCAGCTACACCCTTCTCGATTCCATCTTTATCTCTAATCTCCAAGTCAAACTCCTGCAATAGCAAAATACATCATTACAGTCTCGGTTTAGTATCCCTTTTAGACATCAAATACCTCAAAGTTGCATGGTCAGTGTGAAAAATAACTTTGAATCCCAACAAATACTGTCTGAATTCTCGAATGCATAACCATAACCAAAAACTCATTTTCTGTAGTAGCATACTTGATATGAGTGTCATCAAGTGTTTTGATAGCATAGTAAATCACATGGAGCTTCTTATTCTTCCTCTGAACCAAAATTGTTCCCACTACATAGTCATTGTCATCACACGTCACCTCAAAAAGAAAATCCCAATCTGGTGGCTGAAAAATAGGAGAATTGACAAGAGCCTCCTTGATTGTCTGAAAAGTTGACAAACATTCTGCATCAAAATCAAATCTCACATCCTTACAGAGGAGACGAGTCAGAGGTACAAAATCTTAGAGAAATCTCTAATGAACCATCTGTAGAAGCCTGCATGTCCCGGAAAGCTACAAATGTCCTTAACCGTAGTAGGGGCTGCAGACTTGTCATCACTTCAATCTTAGCTCGGTCCACTTTGATACATTTCTTAGAAATTTTGTAACCTAGAATAGTCCCATCCTGCACCATAAAGCGACACTTCTCCCAGTTCAAAACCAGATGTTTCTCTTCACACCGTTACAAAATCCTGCAAATTTTAGATAAAACAATTAGAAAATGATGAGCCATAAACAGAGAACTCATCCATAAAAACCTCCATGATATCCTCAATCAAGTTAAAGAAAATGGACATCATGCATCGCTCGAGAGACGCTGGCGCATTGCACAATCCAAATGGCATCCTCCGACAAGCATATGTCCCAGAGGGACACGTGAATGTGGTCTTTTCCTGGTCCGCTAGATAGATGGGGATCTAAAGGAAACATGAATAACCATAAAAAAGAGTTAAGGACGATTAGAAAGTCTCTCAAAGCATTTGATCAATGAAAGCGAGACGAAAGTGATCCTTTCTGGAGGTTAAATTCAGTTTTCTATAATCTATGCACATCCTATGGCCTGTGATAGTCCTGATGTAAATGAGCTCGTTCTTCTCATTGGTGATGATATTGATCCCACCCTTCTTTGGTACTACATGAACTTGACTCACTTAGGTGTTGTCAGAGATTGGATAAATCACACATGAACCCAAAAGTTTTAAAATCTCCTTCTTGACAACTTCCATCAGCTTTGCATTGAGTATGCTTTGATGTTCAATGAAAGTCTTGGATTCGTCCTCCAAGTGAATCCTATGCATACTGAGATCTGGAGAAATACGTGTGATATCATCTAAAGAATACCCCAATTATTTTTTATACTTTCGCTATTTTGAAAGAAGGAAAGCAGTTTCAGCAGGTACCCCATTGCTTTGAATAGTGTTGTAGATGGTTTTGAACCTCTCCAAGTGGTGCATTGGATTCTCTGTTGGTAATCCATTGAATTGGTTTTGTTGCACCAAATTGATGAGACCAATTTTGATCTCAAAGTCTCTCCTATCAATAAGAGGTGGACAAATCCCAACTCGATCTGCATAGAACACCTCAGGAGTGTCGTAGTGCGCTAAGGTCAACCTCGGTTGAGGCGAATTCACGCAATGCTACCCCACAACTGTAATATGTTGCTAGTTTTTTTAGCACAACACAATAGGTGGATTGTGTCCCTGATGGACTTCTTGAATCGACATATCATTCTGAATTCTGAGGTTATCTATGGTTTCATCCATCTCAAACTCGTTTTCAGATTTTTAAGTAGCTTTAAGTGCTTTCTCCTTCTTCTTTTTCCTGTCTAATCTGCCAAGCTCTTGCTCAAAAGGTAGTATATTGCTTGGTCCTAGGCTCCTAGTGTGAGATATGTTCATACACCTGACAAACAATAAGAAAAAGAAATGATTAAATAAACTAAAAAGAAATACCTTAGACACGCTAAGACCCAATGATCTAAGATAACCAAATGGTCTCGACAACGACGCCAGAAAACTTGATAGCTCAGGTGTACACCCGATTAAACTACCGCAAGTGCACAGTGAAGTACGATGTAGAAGTTCAGGATCAAGGCCACAAGGATCAATGGTGATACGTAGATAAACTAGATCTAAAATATGCTAAGATGAAAAGAGAAAGTTGTTGTGATGAAACTGAAATAAGAAAAATCAATGAAAGCAAGCAAGCAAAACAAGAGCAAAAATTCGCAAGATGTGAATCAATCTAGAGAAGAGTTGGGCACATGGTTTTCTTAGGGAAATCATTTCATTTCTAATTCGAATTTTCTATTAGGGATTCGTATTCTAAACCGTCGCGAACTCAAAGCACTAATGTAGAATATACCTACTTCTGTAGCGCTGCTTTTGTATGTTATAAAATCCTAAACACTAACTTCCGTGATTTTTGAATCCTAAACATGCACTCTAATCAGGTTTGGTTTGTTCACAAATTGCTTAAACATCAGCTTCCATTGGTTTAAGACAATTTTCTCATCTAAGATTTATTCAGGCATTTAATCGAACATTTTCGATGCTTCAAATATCCTAAGAAGAAATTAGGTGATCAAGATAATTTCAGCATTAAGAACAACCCTAGATGAAGATCCAATTGATTTTCTTTAATCTTACAATCCTAATCAACAGTTGATGAAATCCCTTTTGAGAATCCTAAACCCAACAAGGGAACTACTCACTCATGACAATAAAACAATTAAAAGGATTTCAAAAGAAAACATAAAGAAGTTGTAACTGAAAAAAGATAAGGGCTCAAAAATCTTCTCTGAAACGAAGTACATGTATCAAATAGTTTCCCTCAACAATGAAAGCTCCCAAACGTTGCTTAGAATTTCAAAAACAGCATAATGAAACCTAATTTCCGAGTCTGTGCTTTTACAAGTATTTTGGTCCAAATATGTGTTCTCTTTGGTTCAGGTTCTTATTTGAAAAACCAGAATCGCGACACGCCTTAGATTGTTCGATCCGAGAAGCATGGATCGATCGGTCCATGTCATTCTGTCCAGAAATTTCTCTTCGCGATCCAGCTTCTTGGCTGCATTTGTCCAAAGTGAACTTTAAGCTTTAAATTCAGTCATATTACGTTCTTTTCCTTGATTTGAATATGTAACCTGTGTAAATCATAAAGAAGAACAAAGACCCGAAAACCAAAATTATTTTGAAAAATAACATTTCTCGACTAAAAACTGAAATAAAACATGTAAAGTCACAATACATCAGAAATCAATGTGACTGTGTAGCTTAAATCGGACTACTAATGTCAATTGGGAGCTTTTGTAATCAAGGGTTGTGGTAGGATATTAGTTAGATTAAACTCTCATGGTTTACGGTTTGTTAAATCAACTTTATCATTGGAAACATTTTCAATAGACTCACATGTTTATCTGAGGATGTTTCAGAACTAACAACTCTGAGACATTTGAGAGTAGTGCAGAAGTATGCATTTCTTGATTGTAGAAGGCAAGGGAGTATATGAACATGTCAAGATATCTAAAACTTTGATAAGTTACAACTCATCATGAAGGTTTGTCTGAGGCAATTCATTGTCTGATCTGTTTGGTAGAGTAATATTAAATGTTAAAGCTTCAATCATATTAAATAGTTATTGTGATATTCAAGGGTAAAGTGCAAGTCTAAGGGTTGTATCATGATGGAGCTAGTGTTTCGTTCCAAGATAAAGGTCGAACAATTTATCAAGTCTATACGGAATTAAGTCATGTGGCTGATGAGAAGAACAAAGACGAATTGATGGACATGAACTTTGTGAAGTAAATATGAAATTAAATGATAGAAACTTCTAAATAGTTAAATTATTTCAGGTAGAGTAATTGGGATTATAATGTGTTCATTACCAGATGAAGTTATGTTTCAGAGAGTATCTTATTTTTGTTATGATCTTCAAGGTTCAAGAGAGTTTGATGAATCATGATAAAGGTTCTTGGTGGTTTAAGAGTCTACAAATTTTTCTTTGGAAGTATCTCAGTATTACATTGCAATTAACTAAGCCTTAAGTGTGTGTCGAAAGTCTTCCTGAAATTGGGTGTCAGGAGGCGTGTCATGTTTATTTGAACAACGATATACACAAGAGGTTTCATGTTCACTCTTGCTGAAGGATATATCATAAGTCTTTTTATTTCTGGTCTGAGGGAAGATTTGTGGTCATATAAATCTTATTTTTTTACAAACAATATATGTGGAAGGCTCTAAAATCAAATTAATTCAAGATAGCTGAAGCATAAAAAGTTTCATAATTGAGCTTGTAAATGCTAGAGTAACTGTTATCCAATTTATGCATGAATTTTCTCAAGGAAATTCACTCAAGAATGTATATAATGCATCTCGTACAGAAACATTTCATTATATGAAATCCAAGAGATGGTTGTGAAAGTAACATGAATTATTTGTTAGCATCAACATATTTAAGAAGGATTATTAGCAAGATATTGGTGGAGTTCTGATCCTCCTCGTAGGGGTATTCATTGGGCGACTTGGAATAAACTATGTGCCCCGAAGGTGGAAGGGGGGGGGGTTAGGGTTCCGTACTCTCCATGAATTTAATTTGGCACTTTTAACTAAACAGTTATGGCGCCTCATTAGATTGCAGCAATCGCTCTTAGCAAGGGTTCTCAGAGGGAGGTACTATAAGTATTCTACTCTGTTACGAACCCCTAACGGAGACAGTCCTTCTTACGGATTGAGGAGCATTCTGGCATCAAAGCCTCTGATTCTCCATGGTCTTCGAAAGAGGATTTTCTCTGGTCTTACTACCAGAGTGTGGGAGGATCCTTGGATCCCGATGAAGCTTGCTAGACCAGTGAGGGAGAGAGTCCCTGTGGCACATTCGTTGTTTGTTGCTAGTAATTTTATTGATAGGGATTCTAGGCAATGAGACCTACAGAAGCTAGAACAGTTTATGGAGCTCGAAGACATTCCCCTCATCAGGAGTTTACCTATAGCACAATCATTCCATAAGAATGATTTATGCTGACAATTTACTAAATCAGGTTAGCATACGGTTCGATCTTGCGATAGGGTTGCCCGAGAGTTAACCACCAAGGATGTGGAATACGATGAAACAAGTCTCAATGCCTTGAAGAGTTATGTGTGGAAGATTGATGCTCCGCATA